>JAFIRS010004007.1:0-104458 GCA_018342105.1 Gonioctena quinquepunctata | reverse complement strand
GCTCCTTGGTGAACCCCTCAAAAGTATTGTCCCTTTTGACTATTTTGGGTGGGGCCCATCTTTGATTTCATCTTCATCGAAAAAACTTCAAATCATAGACTGTGGGGGAGGACATCTTGACCAAAGATTAAGTAGGAGTTCAATCTCGAGGCTGTATTGATGCCCACGGCTTCCGCCCAACATTGCTGAGAAGACCCAAATTTTGAAAAACTAAAAAAAAAAAAAGAATTGTTAACTAAATTTCCAGCCAACACCAAAGTCTATGCACTCATTATACACGACACCTTCTTGACTTACAATGCATTGGATGGCTCTGTTCGTAATTCACTTTGAAATGTTCAATATTTTATTTTGTACTATATCTGAATATTTTTAAGTATATCAATAATGTTTATGTGTAATGGAAAAATAAATAAACAAGATTTTGTAAATATATGCTTTATTTCATATCAAATATCTACATGATCATATTCATCATCATATTCATCATATAGTTGATATTTCTCGATGATGTCATCAGGTAGGAATGGTAAAAGGGTGTGGAGAAATCCTTCCAGATCCACTTTGATCATTTCTTCACAGAATTGTTGCAAGTTTAAGGCTCCTTGGCTGAATTCCTCACAAAGTATTGTACCTTCGACATACTTCTCGGATAAATGTGCACATCTTTGGATTTCATCTTCATCGAAGCAAACATTCAAATCATAGACTGTAGCATGGAGGACATCTTGACTCAAAGCATTCAAGTAGGAGTTCAATCTCTCGATGGCTGTATTGATGTCCACGGCTTCCGTCCAACATTGACTCGAGTAATGCATCCACATATTGAAAACTGAAACGAAAAAAAGAATTGTTAATATATTCCATTGATATTCAAATAATTTTACTTACATGAGAAAAATGTGATGCTCCAAATATAGTACTTCTACACTGAATGTTATTTTTTAATGGAGAAATATCTATATTCAACATAAAATCACTATATCCTAACTATTAACATATAAACAATATTATCATTTAATGTAAATGAATTCTACTAGAGGACGAGTTCTCAAACTCCCTGCTACTTGTGGACTCTGACCCAAATATGTTATTGTATATTTGAAATCTGAAGCATTTATGCAACTGACATTGTCCGCATTGAATTCATCCGAAATACTTTTTGACAACCATGATTTGAATAAAGTATCATTATCATCACGTAATGTCATTAGAATAGATCTCCCATATCAGGTTATACAAATCGTCATACCAAGTATGTTGAACGCTTTACCGATGGGTAATGATGATATTGGTCTTTGTTCAAAAGCTCCCACCCTCTTTTCAATTATTGAAGAATTGATTCTCTTCAAATCTACAACTTTTGGAAGAAAAGACATAGTAAGACTGTATGAAAAATATAGATTATTTCACCTTATAAAAAATACACTCACTGAATTGAGAAACTTCTCGTACTCTGTATTCACTCTGATGATATTATCTAACATCTGATTTCTCATCAACGACTCCACACATTTTTATAAGAGACATCCCCACCCCATTTCCAGTAGATGGGGGTGTGAAGGTCATTGCGCACTTGACCATCAGCACACTCATCAATACTCGCAGTTCACTCTTAACTCTCTCACAGGACAAACACCCTCCTCGCTTGGAGAGTGTAAGGATTCATGAAGGTCATGACTACACAGAATATGTATGCCTACACCACAACATTAGTCAAGGTCAAACAAAAAAACTAGATCAAATCTTAAGGTTGCCGAAACAATCCAACATCAAAACTCAAGGTCAAATCTCAAAGTCAAAACTTAATGTTATGAATCTCAAGGTCATATTCAAGGTCAAAACTGAAGTCGAATCTCAAAGTCGACCAAACCCAATGTCAAAACTCAATGACAAATCTCAAAGTCAAATCTCAAGGTCAAACACACACACACTGCACACCTGCAACCATTCAAGGTCACACGTGACGTCATAGTGGTGGGGGGAGACCCAGAACCGGCTTAAATCTCCTACTGAGGTTCCATTTCAAATGTGTGTCTGGAATTATTCCCAAATATTTTTTTTTTTCAGGAAAAATGTGGAGGGGTGTATCAGTTTTTATCGTTAGTTGATCGAATGGGGGTACTCCAGCTGTATCACAACAGAATGGTGGGTGGTGTGTTCTATCAATATTCACCGTTAGTAACTTTTTATCCAGCCAACATGTAATAGGGAAGAACTCTGTTTCTACTTTGATTTTTGAGGAATTCCAGTTGTCCGCTTTATAAAAGATTGCGGTGTCATCTGCGCAACCAACTATGTTTCCGTTTCCCAATGTGAAAAGTCCGTTGATATATATATCCTAGCACGGAGCCTTGAGGTACTCCACAGTCGATCCCCTCATAACTGCTCAATATATCATCGATTTTTACTGCTTGGCTCCATCCTGTTAAGTAGCTTTCAAATAGTTTCAATGTGTTGCCCCGTATCCCCATATCTTCCAAGGTCTGAAGTAGAATATGATGACTGACAGTGTTTAAAGCTTTCGAAAGGTCTATGATCACACACAGACAGGTTTTGCTTCCATCCAAAGCTTCACTTACTTCAGAAGTCAAAGTGAGTACAGCATCTTGGGTCTAAATTTCTTCTCTAAATCCAAATTGACTATTAGAAATTAGTTTGTATTTGTTTAGGAAAGAAACGAGTCTTTTTTTTGATGATATTCTCAAATATTTTCGACAGATGGGTAACTAAGGAGATAGGGCAATAATTTGTCACGATAGACGTATCCCCTTTCTTCAACAGTGGGGTAATAGTTGATTTTTTAAATTCTCCAGGGTAGACACATTTCTCTACACATCGGTTGAGTATGTGAGTGAGGGGATCTAGAATGTAAGTTGATATAAGTTTTATATTGTCTGCTTTCAAATCGTCACAGCCCACTGCCTTATTATTTTAAAGCTCGAAAATTGTATTTCTTAGTTCCGTCTGGTCAATTGGTTCAAAAAGGAATGAATTTCATATCGATGTCCTATTTATTCCGTAATTTGTGTTGTTTGATCTTGCTAGCAAGAACTTCACCCGTTTCTACGAAAGCTTCATTGAATGCATTTGCAATGTACATTTTATCAGTCAATATTTCATAATTGTTTTGTTGTTTATCGATTTGTTTTTTTTTAAAGTTAATTTTGGCTTTTTTCATCAAAGATGTTAGCTCGTTTCTGTAGTTATTATATTCTTTCTTCAGATTTTCATCATATGGGTGCTTTTGCATGTTGCTGAACATAGTGTTTTTTTTGTTGATAGAATTTAGTAAACCGTCCGTGACCCAGGGTGATATTTAGGTATTTTTTCTGTGAATCTGACGTTTGTCTGTGCATGTTCCCAGTGCTTCCATAGTTATTTTGATGAAGCTTTTTGTTGCAGAATCCGGGGTTAGTGCAGAGTAAACATCATCCCAAGAAATGTTATTGAAGGCGTTGTGTATTTTGTTGGTATTGTTATGTTTTTCGTATATTTTTTTGTTGATATTTGCTTTTATTTGGTCTGTTATTGTTGTTTTCAATATGATGGGTAGAATATTTTCATATAGGTTTGGATCTTTTGATTTCATGAAGATATGGTCCAAGCATGATTTACTGTTTCCTTGTATTCTGGTGGGTGCATTTATTGTGGGGATATATCCAAATTCATTCAACGTATGCAGATATTCAACTGTATGCTTGTTATCGATATCCAACGAATCAATATTGATATCACCCAAAAAAGGGATACGTCCGTGTTATCACGGTGGTTCTCGAATAAGTTGAACATATTAGTGTTGAATTCCTGTATATTGGAATTGGGTGATCTGTACAGGGATGTAATGAGGAGTGTTTTTTTCGTGGCTAGCTCGAGTTCAATTCGGAGTGCTTTCAACCCATCAGAAATCTCTACTATTTCGTATGTGAATTAAATTTTTTATTTTATATAGGCAACTACTCCATCATTCTGGTTGTAATGACTATCATTGTATATCATGTTATATCCATTTATGTAAAAGATGCTCTGATCAATTACCTCTCTTGATTCTGTTTGGACACTAACATCAATATCAGATTTCAAATTTTGTAACATAATGGAGAGTTCATCAAGGTTTTTGTTAATGCTACAAATATTCATTTGCAGCATTTTGAAATTTTCGTAGCTCTTGTTTATATCAAGTATTTGACTGCATTCTCCAATTGTGTCTATGCTATATGTTTCAACGTTATCAATTCCAAAATCACGAATGGGTATAGGGATCCATTATGTAAACCAGAAAGAAAAAGAAAGAGAAAGAAGGAAAAAAAAACAGAAGGAAAAAGATGATCGAGGTTACTAATTACTAATGCGTTCACACAATTAAAAGATGTAAATACGTATATATATATATATATATATATATATATATATATATATATATATATATATATAACGTGTACACATATAAATACTTGTGAGCGAGCAGAATAATGGAGGTGTAAATATGATATTATGTTAACAGAGGGATGAAAATGTATGTATACATTTCTTTCTATTTTTCTGTAACTCTCAATTCACATAACTAGTGGGACATTGAGTTGAATATTCCTTCCGAAATCAATTTCCAATTCTGAGAATATCCATGAATAGTGATGTCTCTTGTCGAGATAAGACTCAACCAAAACAAATGTTTATTGGGAGACGGAAAGACAGGGAGTCCGCTGGTCTTGTCCCGCCTTGGATAATATTGGAAGTATCCTGAAATAATTTACTCCGGAATGATGCAGGATTTTAGTGGAGTGGAGTGCCAAAATTCATGAAACTTTCCGTTCTTTCCGATATGGATCCTTGCTACAATCTGGAAAAAAATTATAATAATTATAATAGTGCAAGTCCGCGATAATTACCAACCATAATGATAACTTCATCATTACTGCTGGAACAAATCTTTCAAACAGCTTTCCGTTTTTCTATTAAAGAAATATTTTTGGTCTTTTTCTCAATCTTCAATTTTCAATTAATATATCCCTCTGAATTTAAAATAGTTCCAACATGTTTGGCTCTTCTTTCCACTTGTAATTCACGAGTAGACGAGAACTATAATGAAATATCCTCAAATTCACTGTTGAACAGCATAAGCTGAAGACTGCATGATTAGTGGGTGGACTAGTTACGATTATGCGAACTCTGACTATCTAGCGCCCCCTCTGTTCCACTTGCCTTCCTGTGGCATGCAAGGCTCTGCCGCGGATGACTGTCTTTTCCCATCCTCTCGTGGGACCTGATATGGTTGCAAACACGATGGATAATAGTGCAAGTGAAACTTCTCAGAAACAATGGGAGGGTGTGGTACTGTGGGTCGTTGAAGAGGCAGTAGTGCCTCACAACGATATCTGGGTGACACTTCTATCCAGATGAGCCAAGAGCTCTCAAGGCTCTTCAAATAAACCTCCAACATGCAAAAGCTGCCACAAGTGTGCTTTACGAGAAGTTTATTGGAGAAAACATTGATATAGGGTGCTCAATGAGCCCTGGATTAACAGACGATGAATTCAAGGACTCGCAATAAAATCCTGTGAGTAACTTCTTTGAAACACTCATGAAAAACCACGAGTAGCAATATTGCTCACACCCAACATTAAATTCTCCCCAGTTCCATAGTTCTACACGGGAGATTTGGCAACTGCCATCGTTGAAGTACCAACTGAAACAGACAAGAGGCAGATAGTCATGGCCTTGGCTTACTTCCCAGGGGACTCACCGACACCCTCACCAACATTAGTTCGAAGCCTCATCAGATGGTGTCACTTTTCACTATTCACGTGCTGAGTACCTTCTAGAATATTTTTCTGGTAGTAATATAGACATTGTCAATAAAGGTACCAGACTCATCTTTATAAATGTTGCATAAAAGAATACTTTACCCTTGTTGATCCACTTATAATAAACCATATTCACAACTGGCGTGTAATTGATGACTCCTTGATGTCGAATCACCAACACATAAAATTCGATCTCGAATCATCAGAAACACGCTTCGAAGGATACATGATACCCAAGATGAGCAACGGCGATGCTTACCGAGAGTGCCTCAAAAGGCAGATGGCGGACCAACAAATATCAATCTACTCAGCAGAGGAACTCGGCATAGCTTCCAGACAGCTCCAAAATGCTATAACAAGAGCATATGGAAGTAGCTTTCTGAAAAACCAGAAGTCAGTCAAGAAAGACGTGCCTTGGTGGAACCAAGAGATATACAAAGTCAGGATGGAAGTCAGGAAGCTCTTCAACAGAGCTTAAAGTCTGGGAGATTGGGAAGTCTATGGAGCAGCTCTTTCTGAATACGAAAAGGAACTCAGAAAATCCAAGAAAGAACATGGAGGCCAATGCTAGGGGATAACGGAATGAGCTCCAGCGCAACACCTCCAAAAAGTTATATTTAAAAAACATAGCGACGGTATTGGTCTGATCAGAAAGCCAGGAGTTTCAATTTTTCAAATCGGCCTGAAAAAACGAAATATTTTCCACCTTACTGAAAAATGGCCTTAAGATAATAAAGCCTACCCCGTAGAAGCTGTTCAAAGCCAGTTTCATTTTTGGTCACACACCGAAAACCTGGAGGGAGGCTGCAGAGGTGCTCATATCAAAAACTGAGAGACGTTTAGCATACGAACCAAAGTATTATCCCCCCATCGGTCTCACCTCATTTCTCCTGAAAACAATGGAGAAAATTATAGACTGTTATATGAAAACTGAGGAAGGCTGCGGTGGTGTTCATACCAAAGACTGGAAGAGGTCCAGAACCGAAGTCTAATCACCCCATTAGTCTCATCTCCTTTCTCCTGAAAACAATGGAACAAATTATAGACTATTATATAAAAACTTTAATTCTTTTGGACAGCCTGCATCACACCAAACAATTCGCCTATCAAGCATATGAATCTACAGTCAAAAATTCACAATGACTGGTTGTATGTAATGTAAATACATACTCGGCCAAACAAATGGATCTATGTGCATTCATAGATAGGAAGGATGCTTTCGATAACACCTCACATGACTCCAGCATCACATCACTAGAGAAAAGGGATATAAACATCCCACTTGTCAGATGGTTACATACGATGCTAGAAAGCAGAATCAGTGTAACTACTCTGAGAGAAAACGGCCATAATAAAGATTGTCCTCAAGGCGGGATTCTATCGCATTCGATGAGTTCACTGACCGTGGCTAATCTGATAGTGAAGCTATATGAATCTAGAATAACGAGTCAAGATAACGCCTATGACCTGGTCGTTACTATTCGTGGTAAATATGACCACATGCAAATAGCAAATAGCCCTAAATATAATCAGAAGATGGTGCACAAAGGAGAGACTAAATGAGGATCCTAGCAAAACAAGGAGGCGAAAAATGAACTGAAAGTCCTGACACTTAATGGAACTCAGCCTACTTTTTTCAAAGAAGTCAAATATTTGGACGTTGAAATCATCGACCAAAGACTAAAATGGAACAGTCACATCAATCAAATTTTTCCCAAGGCTACAGCGGCAACCTGGGCGTCGGCAGGGTATTTGGAGAGACATGGGGTTTGAAGCCAAAAATGATATATCAGTTCCACTGAATAATCATCTAATTCATGACTATATTCTGAGAACTGGTAGATGATCGTGAGAACTTCAACTTTTTTTTCCGGAGGCAAAACTGACTAATTGAATATTTTTTTCACAGCGGAAAATTATTCAATTGTAGAGGTCCACTCCGTGCACCACAATACTGATTTTTGGTGCACGCAGTAACTTATCGGAGTAGACGTCAATATTAAAAAAAAACTGTTTTTTTTCAATTTGGAGCGTTATTTTACATAGAAGAACCAATCACCGATGACTATTTCTCCAAAAAAGTATCTACCTTAATGTGACGTAATTCTCTAGAATTATCTTGTCTCCTCTTGTTAAAAGAAGACACTCTTGTATTGTATTGATTTTTATGGGCGAAGAACCCCCTTTCTTGTCTTGAACACGAAAATAAAATACGAGAAGCGGGAATCTCTTATGTTGGCGGCACCACTGTCCTTTAATCTATAGATGTTACTGTTTTGGATTCCATTTGCCAAAGTCATACGGCTAACTTCAATAACAGACCTTGAACATCAAATTTGGACTCTTACATACATTCACATTCAGATAACAACTTGTCATGAAAAAAATTTGAATATGTTATAGTCAGCCCGAGTTCATTAAAAACATAAACAATCATGTGGCAGGAGTGTTTGTCAGTCTTCATACTAGTATTGTAGGGTAGAATTGGCTCTCGGCATCTCACAGTGATGCCAATTGTTCTATAGCGGGCGCTGCTCCATCCTCAGGTTTTGGGAGTTACTGTGTTATGAGTTTGGTAGTTGTTACTTTTGTGTTGTAAATATGTGAAGATAATGAACAGTGGTTTTTCGAATATGTTGGTCATTTCTACGAATACTCCCTTTCGAGTTCATTTCTTTGTCCAATATTCCAACGTTTTTGTATGAAATCTGTTTATCGTTATCTCAAAAGTGTTTGTACTTTGGGTGATCACCAACGTTGGTATTCAGCCCTGATTGCCGAAATATTCCGACGTTGAAAAATTAAATGAATAAAGAAACTAGTAATGGAAATTCCTGTAGAGATATTTCATTCCTGTCATGTATAATGAAAACCTTCGAAGGACTAAGATGGTGGTAAGACTATAAGCATTTCTTACTCTTCACGCAGTACAGCTCAAGGCAAGGAGTAGAGACCATTGACGCATTAACATACATAGTTAGAGATATTCAAAACTGTGTAACCAAAAATCATGCCTCAGACGTATTTTCGGATGAACAAGGAAAAATATGGACGGTCAAGAATTTCGAAAGTATTACCTCAATGCTCGGTATTGGCTACATTGATTTTCAATATTCATACAAAAAACCACAGGATCATATAATAATTCAGTGTGTGAATGATTATGCAATTTACATAATCGATAAAACCTATGAGAAATGAACAACTATATTTAATAATTTGAAAAAGCTTGATTTTCAGCTGACTGATGTCATCATTGAAGGGTTAAATGATTGACAGAAAATTAAGGTTGAAATCATTTATCCAACAAATCGCAAAATGCAGAAAACAGAATTTTTGTGAAAACAATAGGAAGAACTTCGTGGGGAGCAGGTGGATTATTATGGATCAGGATCAGGTGGATTATTATGGATCAGGAAGCGATACACTGATGTATCAAATGAAAAAAACCCAAGTACTTGTGTTTGGGAACAATGGAGTCACCGCTGTATATGCCTGAAGAGTAGAAGCCTAAAAAACTGCACTACACATTAGAAAAACGTTTTCAGCTGAGAAATTTCCACTGAAATATGAAGAGACTCTCCTATAACAACTAAAATTGGTCAACTCAACCAAAATTACTCGAAAAAAATACCGTATATGAAAAAAATCACCTACCCTACACTTAAAAATGTCTATAGTAATTTTACAAAAAAGCGTTGGAAGTTTTGACGCATAACAATATAGTAATAATGAAATTTAGTGGTGTAAATTTACTACACGACTCATTCCAACTCCATTAAGTAAAATAACAAAACATTTGTTGAAATTTACGCGTAAGAAAAATACTGAAAATATTTGAAAATTTTTAATGACTTCAGAGTAATTTCAGTTCTAATATATTCTTATATCTTGTAGTAAACCGAGTCATAATTAATGTTTGTAAATTTCAAAAAGTTTTTATTGAAAACTCAACAACAGTTCGGTGAAATAACAATACGGGTGGGGTTACTACATGAAGATTGAAAAATTACGACTCATCTTAGTAGGTTTCCTCACATGTCTTGGTATATTACTTGAATTGTATTATATTTTGTATTATTAAACAATTGTTATTTTCAAAAATAAAGTTACAGTGTATGCAGAGGAATAAGTGAGAATGAAAACTTGGCAGAAGACGCATATAGTGAAAATATAGAAAAAAGCTCTCTGTCTCAATTTTAAAAGCATTTCATATTACTTCCGAGCAGAAGGTGATTTTTTACCATTTCGAACCTGCTGAATCCTAATCCGCCAGTTGCCCAAGCGGAATCAGGAGCGAAAGTTAGTAGGCGCTGTAAATCTTCTCTTTGACAAATCGTGAAATGTTTCTGAGAATGATAAATCAAAAAATACACCATAATAAAATATTGGTGAGATTTGACACTTGCAAATGCAAATAAACTCAAGTATTCAGGTTCAAGATTGTGTACTTTTGACTCCATTGCAAATATTTCCGAATATACCAAAATCAAGCGATATTTCCAAGGGAACAAAACTTAACAGAAACACGGTGCCTGTCCAGAATTGAGACATATTCGTTTGTAGGAAGTATATAGTTTTGAGCATTTGCTTTCGTACAACTACAGTTCTTCGAATGACAAAATCCTTTACAGTGGCAAACATTAACTTCTGAGTATGCCTTAAAAATGAGATCTAGCGTCCTGAAACGTGGAAAAACTTCCTCACCGTCAAAGGTCCAGCAGCATTCTTTGAACAATAGATGAGATGGCTTGGGAAGGTGAGCATTCGTTCATAAACATACCTGTCAATCGGAAAATAGATTAAAGAACGTTTTCAGTCTTTAATTTTTGTGTTCTGATGCGTTTCAGGCCAACTTACTCGATGGTAGAATCTTTTGATGTGAAACCGGAGTGCATCTGCAGGGATTCTGTCTTTCTCACAGCTCCAAATGAAATTCTGACGTCATCATCTACACATATAAAGCCCGGATACCCAAATTGAATTGTTTGTATAATTTATTCATGAGATAGCATAAACTAGATTTGAAAACGTATGTCTATGTACCTCATACAATATGACGATCAACGCCATCACGTTCTCCACAACGTCCTCATCAAGTGGCCAGCATCTAAGTCCACTCAGAAGCTCGCAGTTTTCGTCACAGAAAACCTTCCAAGTGCCTATTCCTTTTATGGATGCATGTTCGGACATCGAGTCACAACCAGTGATTGCATGGAAATCCAGCAGATGAGTTACTGGCTCACGTGAAATCTTCTTGCAAATGACATGCACTGGAATATAGTAAATGCTGCTTTGAGAACCAGAGGCTATTTATTATCATGGCCAGCTGAATATGGTTTCGAAATTTCAAAGGAGGCAAGCACTAAAATAGTGCCTCATTCCTTGCATCTCTCAATGAATGTGCTATTGAAGTAAGCAGAAGTTTTATAAACCTTGTGTAGTGACTTAGTTGATGCACTCGACAGCAATGGTGACAGTGATGACGATGAATGTCTGGAGAATATTACAATTTTATCCAGTGATGTCGGAATATCTGTTGCACACAGAAAATAGTATATGCTGTCAGAAAAAAAATGAACAACTCCAAAACATATTGGTCCTGCTCTGACAGTCCATGAGGCTATAAGAAGCAAGAAGCAGATCAATGTATTGCAGGCGGCAGGTCATTGTATGACCTTCACTAATGTTTCTCAGTCTGATTTCAACTTGGCTTCCCTATCCTTGAAAATGTCGAAGAGGTAACAGGTGTTCCTGTCAACTTCAAACCTGTCTCCGATTCACAAAATGCTGATCCCATTCTTCATGTAACTGCTGACAAAATTAACACTGACAGAACTGAAAGAAATACCTTCCAAATGGTTGAATTCCAAAAAAGAAGTGCTGATACAAAACAATAGAAATATAAAATTTTGAGTTGATGCTGTCGATACTTGATGAAAATCCATATTAAAGCAAACCGAAGATACTTACTTTATCAAAAATGAAAAATGTCTTATTCCTCAAGACTGATGACTACAAATACCTATACAATAGGTGTATGTTGGTCGAATGTCCATAAATAAAAAACAACTACTTTCCTGACCAATGCCTCGCCAGACTCAAATGATTAAAATCCATGCACTTCATAGTATTCGCTGGGATCTAATCAGCAGAATGTAGCTCACGCTATCTCAAACCAACTGAGGCAACTAAATATTACCAGATGAAATGCCATCCTGAGTCTCAGCATAAAAATCTGCAATTAGACATAAGTTTGTGACATCTAAATTATTTCATCAAAAATTAAAAATGTCCCATTCCTCAAGACTGCCGACTACAAATACCTAAACCATTGGTGTATGTTGGTCGAATATCCATAAAAAATAGCTACTTTCCTGGCTAATGCCCCAACAGAAGTTAGATCACATCCGATCGATAAACGTGCAAAGTCCCACAAGATACCATGCGAATGTTTGTGGCGAAATGGATAAATATCAACCACTTCACTCAGGCTGACCATCTGAAGACTGGTTTCGGGGCATTTTTTCTCATCAGTACAGGGTAGGTCAAACAGACAATGAATAATGTCTGCGGTACCTGACTGAAATTATTCAAATCCATCCACTTCATAGTATTCACTGTGATCGAATCAGCAAAATGTAACTAAAGCCAAGTCAACTCAACTGGATGCAACATCTATGATTTGCGGAGTTGAGCTCAACATAATGATGTAGAGTTCGAAGGCAGGAAATTTCGTGCATAATCGATAGGTCACCAACAATTGTCAGTATAGGCCAATCCACAACACCGAAATACAAGCTCATAGTGCGTTTACAGTAACGCAAACAATAACAAAAGAAGAAAGATAGTTTTGATTCAACTCCAAGAGAGCCCACCATCCGCCTTCAGCTGTTTCATGGTTTCCCAAAACCATGAAACAGCTGTAGGCGCAAATTATAGATTTCGCATCTATAATTTTGTGCATTTCACATTTACATCCTTGCCGGTAGGTATAAGAACTCTGAGAGGTTTGTTTCAGGTCAGATGAAGACCACAAGCCCTTGAAGTTGAAAAAAAACTCTCTTTCTTCTTTTGTTATTGTTTGCCTCACTTTGAACGCACTAGGAGCTTGACTTATGGTATCGTGGATTGGCCTTAAGTGACAATTGTTGGTGACCTATCGATGTTGCACGAAATTTCCTGCCTTTGAACTCCACAGAACTATGTTGAGTTTCACTCCGCAAATCATAGATGTCGCATCTATAATTTTGTGCATATCACATTTTCATCCTTGCCGAAAGGTATTAGATCTCTGAGAGATTTGTTCCAGGTTCGAGGAAGACCACAAGCCGTCCTGATGATTGGGAAACCATGGAACAGCTGTAGGCGGATGGTGCTCTCCCTTGAAGTTGAAACAGAACTCTCTTTCTCTCTCTCCTTTTGTTATCGTTTGCTGTACTCTGAACGTACTAGAAGCTTGACTCTTGGTGTTGTGGATTGGCCTTTACTGATAATTGTTGGTGAACTAGGTAACACGGATCTCTCCGCGAGATCTCTGAGAAGTTATAATAAGGATCTTATGCGAACTCTTATTGCGAGGTTTCGGTGATCGCTATGTGCTGCAACTAAACGAAATTATCACTGGTGTCCCCAGGAGAAATCTTGGAGTCCTCACATTTCATTCACCAGGAATCCAGCTCATTGCAAGTTCCTGAAGATGTCCCAAACATAACCTGAATAGGAAATTCTTATTGCGAGTTTCTCAAGTTATCGCGAATGTAACCAGAACAAGAAATTTTCGATGTGCGAGTTCCTCAAGATATCCAGAATGTAACGAAAACAAGAAATCCTCACTGCGAGTTCCTGAAGTTATCCCAAGCGTAACCTGAATTAAAAAAATTTATTGCAATATATATATATATATATATATATATATATATTTACTTATTGCAATAACAATTTAGGAAGATATAGGAAGATGTGAAGGTTAGTCGACTGTCTAAGTTTAAGAAGAATCCGTTTTAAATTCGGGTATGCAGTCAACAAGGGTATGGAAATTGAAGTGAACTCTTTTTTCTATTTAAGGTTCCGAGTCATCTATTGTCCATTCATCAGGAACTCTACAATGAATTAAAATTGAACATCATCAGATTTGAAAACCAAATATGCATGTGTGTACCTACGAAAGTGAGGTTGAACCCTTTCACTTGCAGCAATTCATAAAATAACATGTCACAACAGACATGGAGAATGATATAGAAAATATGAGTTTCTTCTAAAAAACTCATATTTTCTATGTCATTATCCTTATGAGACATACCAAAATCGTTTCAATTAACATTAAGTTGGTACCCTTGATGGGTTGGTGGTATTATTTTTCACCTCATTGTATGTTGGTAACAAGTCTAATACCTATTTTTCATACTTGTCAATTGTCAACTTCATTCATACTTCATTTGTCAGTCATCTGTCACCACTTCTTGAATCCAACATGACCTCAATAAGAGCCCATTTGGAATTTTAAAATGTTTTCAGACTTATGTTTAAGTAATCATGATCAATTTTGATCGAAGTTTCAACTATATATGACTATACCAAGAGTGTTGTCTGTTGTGACATGTAATTTTATAAATTGCTGCAAGTGAAAGGGTTTAACATCACTTTCGTAAGTACACACATGCCTATTTGGTTTTAAAATCTATTAATGTTCAATTTCAATTCATTGTAGAGTTCCTGATGAAGAGACAATAAATGACTCGAAAGCTTGAATAGAAAAAAGAGTTCACTTTAATTTCCATACCCTTGTTGACGGCATACCCGAATTTAAAAAGGATTCTTCTATATATATATATATATATATATATATATATATACATACATATATATATATATATATATATATATATATATATATATATATATATATATATATATATAAATATATATATAGTTTCTGTTGTTTTCCGGCGTTAGTGGAGAAAAAACTGGTAAAAAGTTGAAAGAATGAGAGAGACAATAGATACGCGAGACATATTATACACATCGCCCATCGGGGAATTCTATGATACAGAAAAAATCAGATCGTGATCGTAGAGATTGTCCATTATTCCTATGCGTTCGTCTGTTCAACTCACATAATTTTGAGTGTGTTGATGGCGTTGACTGCTGTTGCTCAAAGCACAAGATGATTGTTCATCGCTTGCATAATATGTATTCGACTATTTGTGCTTAAGTGTTTAATGAAGAGTGAGGATAGATAAGTGCTGTTTTCTACCATGTTCTCATTTCACGAAGGTAATTTTTGTTGTATAGACCTACTGATGGTGTAATAAATGAGAGGTGTTAACTTGTTGCCGCCATTTTAGATTCATCCTTATACCCCGACAAAAAGGAATTTATTCATCTTATATATTATTATTGAGAAGTAGTGAATAGAATGTCTGCTCGATATAAGCCTGATGGATAGACCTGAGTAATCGGCAAAAGACCCGCCGAATAAGCATTCAGAGCAAATCAGGCAATAAAGAAGTTAATGCCTTTAATAATGACAATCTAGCTAGAGGAGTTTTTTATCCTAATTTAACGGGTGAATATTTTTCATCCAAATTTCAAATTGGTACCTTATTTTCTTTCGACAGCGCTAAATTTTTCGTAGGGAAGTCATTCCAGGCATATCCAGTGCACTTTACATGGGGTTATGGATCTTTCTCAGTTTTTTCATTTGTTTTTTGAATTCTTTAGGAAAAACAGCTAATGGATCACATTTCCAGAATCAAATCAACCGTTATGGAGATATCCAAACAAAAGCTTGACAATTTTGTGGATTGATAAAGTAATAAAGAATTGAAATTTCCAAGAGGAAATCACTACAAAATTTCAAAAGAAATAATTCAGCAATTCTTGATAAGTTATTGTGAAAATCTTAATTTTACATTTCCAATCAACACCCAGTAGGATATGGAAAGGTAAGTAAAATGTATATTTGAATTGATATCCCGAATATTATGCTTTGCCATTTGCTTCCAGGTCTACCGAAGGTGACGCCAAAATATAATTTTTTTCAGTTTTCTTTTGTGATTTTGTTTTGAGATACATCATTGATAGCTCTAGCTTATCTTGTGAAATGAGATGTTTGATAAACTTCATGTTAGTTCATTATTTATTTCAATATAATTCCTCTCTTGCAGTTATATTAATGCAAAGTGTTATGATCTTAATACTTTTGCTGCAGCAACACAAACATGTGTAGTTCAATCCCTTGTATAATATATGATTTAATTTTGTGCTCAAGAGGTCCACCAACTCAGGTCATGAAGAACGCAAAATTGCTGTTATCTTTCTTTGTAATGTCTACGAAAAATAATCATATGGGGGAGTAGAAAAATGTTACCATTCCGATAGTGACGAACATTATGTGGCCCTATATACTTATTATATTGAATATATGAAATAAATTTTCATCTTATTGATGTAATATTCACCTTATTTCTTCAGACTCACATGAAAACCAACAGTTATTATTTATATCCTGAATAGTGACATCAGTTGCTCAGTTGGTGGAACTCTTGTCTAAAGTATGGAATAAGGTTATCTACAAAACCATTAAAGCACTTGAAATATAAGTTGAATGCAACTATTTCACATTTTTATAGGTATGACCTGAAGAAACAATACAATATGGATTTACTAAGTTTTAGTATTCCTATGAGAATTTCTCCCACGAGCTCTCAGAGATATGCTGCCTCAACTTCCCAGCGATTTATACAAATATGCTCGCAAGTATGTATCACAAAAGAGTAACTTATATAAAATGACTGGAAGATAAACTTTATAAACTATATCTTTCACCGTTCAGTAGGTTTTTCATGTTGAAAAAGGGAACATTATTCTCAATCGAAAATTGGAAAAAAAACAAAATCTACGATGTAAAATCGAAGTTTCTTTTTGTAATATCTAACAGAAAACAACTATTTTGCGAAATCCTTAACTTTTAACCTGAAGAAATCTGAGTCACATTCTGATTCAGATATTTGTTTGAGAAACTTTTTATCCAATTTTAATTGAGAAAGTTTTTCATTCAAATATCAGAATGAAAATGCAAATATTCATCAAAGGAATTTTTCAGGTGAAAATTTTGAGATGGTTCACAATATTTCTGGTGATTCAAATTCTATATATCAGATAATGTCAACGTCCAGCATGCCATCGTGGCTGAAAAGAAGTTATTTTCTGTTAGATACTTAAATATTTCATCGTAGATTTTTTTTTTAATTCTGAAAATATTGGTTTTTCAATTTTTAATTGGGATCGTTTCTTCTTTCTCAATATATAAGAATATCCTGTTCGCAATGCAATCTTTTGAAGACCACGCCAGAAGCGCAGGAAGCGACCTCACATAGATCTCAACAAAAGCAGTTGACGTGAATTTCCCAAAGAACTCGCCAAAAGGCTGTATATGCGAAGTTCTCACAGAACTCGCCAGATGCACTGCCTGTGATGATCACACATCTAGCTTCCATGCGAGCTCACAGAGACCTCGACATGAGATGTAAAGGAGAATGTCCCCAAGTACTCGCCACAAGATTTTGCAGAGATCTCGCCAGGGTGTATTGTTTGAAAATTTCCACGTGGGATATTGCCGAGACCTCGCTGAGAATAACCCGGAGGCGGATATTTGACGAAGATATAGAGCTCTTAACAACTCCCCAGAGAAGTTACAAAAGGCGTCACAATTTCCTAAAAAGAGTTCGCCGATATATCTTCAGGACCTTTTTGTGTTGCCTGGGGACCTATCGATGTTGCACGAAGTTTCCTGCCTCCGAACTCCACCGCACTAAGTTGAGTTTCACTCTGCAAATTATAGATGTCGTATCTTTAATTTTGTGCATTTCAAATTTTAATCCTTGCCAGTAGGCATTAGGACTCTGAGAGGTTTGTTCCAGGTTTGGGGAAGGCCACAAGCCGTCCTGATGATTGTGATACCATGAAACAGCTGTAGGAGGATGGAGGGCTCCCTTGAAGTTGAAACAAATTTCTCTTTCTTCTTTTGTTATTGTTTGCGTTTCTCTGAACGCACTAGAAGATTGGCTCTTGGTGTTGTGGATTGGCCTATACTGACAATTGTTGGTGACCTATCGATGTTGCACGAAATTTCCTGCCTCCGAACTCCACAGCACTATGTTGAGTTCCACTCTGCAGATTGAAGATGTCGCATCTATCATGTTGGGCATTTCACATTTTCATCGTTGCCGATCTGAAAGATTTGTTTCTGGTTCGAGGAAGACCATAAGCCGTCCTGATGATTGGGAAACAATGAAACAGCTGTTGGCGGATGGTGGGCTCCCTTGAAGTTGAAACAAAACTATCTTTCTTCTTTTATTAATCATTGTCTGCTTGACGTAACATATACTGATAAGGGGCAAATACCTGGTCAGCCTGAGTGAAGTGGTTAATATTAATCCATTTCGCAAAAAACATTCGCAAAGTATCTTGTAGGACTCTGCACGTTTATCTATAGGATGTGATCTAACGTCCGTCGAGGAATTAGCCAGGAAAGTGGTTATTTTTGATGCATATACGACTACATACACTCATTGTATAGGTATTTGTAGTCAGCAGTCTTGAGTAATAAGACGTTTTTCATTTTTTATGAATAAATAGCTGGCGATCCATATGTCAAAGAGTTATGTCTCTTATTGCACACTGGCTTTACTGAACTTGGTTTACAAGTGGAGATCATCACTGTGAAGGACTAGGTAGCTCATAGAACTAAGTTATAGGAAATCGAACGTCCCTAACTCTGTACTCCGTACCTGCCTCAATTGCGGAGAAACACACCAATCTTATGTAGTTCCTTCGAATTTTCATTTCCCACAAAATGTCGCTTGTTTGTTGTTGATTTGAAATGAAGTCAAGTACATAACGGATGTATTTATTAGAATTTTCAAGTGAAAAATATTTCTATCGCTTTTTACAGCATATTCATCAATTCCTAATGTTCAAAAACATGAAGAATTAATTTTCGATGCGTATCTGAGTCAAATTGAGGCCCAACAGTACCGATTTGGTGTTTCAGTACAATTTTTTTTTCTTATTGAAATGAGACTGTATATATAGGTCATGACACTGAATTTGACTAAGAATCCAGTGAACCTCTGTTTTATATCCAATCTGCTGATCAACCATCCCACCTGTATTGTCTGTTTTCAAATGTCCTGATAAACGAGGAGAGTGTGACTTTGTCATTTCCAAAAGATAAGAGAAAAAAATTAGGTCTCTATCAGGGGAGTTGAGATAGCAAAAAGCTCACCTTGGCCAAGTAGTGGATGTTCTAGCATCCTTGGTGGCTCATGTTCTATTGTAGGGCTTGGTACGCTGGTGTTGCTACGGATGGCAGTGGATTGATAATGGATGCCAGGATAGGCGGCAGCCTCCTGTCCACTGGCTCCGACTGGTGTTTGAGCTGGCCATATTGGAATCTGTATTATTTGAGCCGGTACATAGAAGCATTGCGTGGCAGGAATGATGGGTACGAAATAGCCACTGTATTCTCCTGGTTGGATGAACGGTTCCATTTGGTCCATGGTGGCCATACGTTCCATGTACTGCAAAGCCAGACGAGCTTGACGGTCTTTTTTGCGCTGTGCCAATGCTACGTACAAAAACTTCTTCCCTACTTTCCTGCCGTTCATTTCAGTGAGGGCCCTGGCGGCTTCTTCTGGTGAGGAAAAGCAGACGAAACCGAAACCCTTGCTCCGACCCCTTTCCATCATTACTTTGGCAGATGTGATTGTTCCGAATGGCGAAAATATTTTCCGTAGGCTTTCATCGTCAATGGAACGATCAAAATGTTTTACATACAAATTGACTTCCTGGCAATCGATGAATATTTTCATTATGAGTGCTTCAAAGCGACGTCACCAGTCCTTTTGTGTTCGGCCTACGTAGAGTAAATTTCCTAAAAAAAATCAAAATTTGAAACAGATGCCAAAGAGACCTCAATTTACATTTTGAAACTACTCAAACTGCAGAAAATATACAAAATAGAAGATAATTTGATATTTTAGCAGACAGATTTTCTCACGAAAACGATATCATACTTCGAACTGTTCTTAAAATATTGAAATTTTTTCTTTCAAAATATCGAGGAATTTTTGGGTAATTTCAATATGAAATTATCGACCAAAAATTATATTGTGAGCATAATGAGAAATGTTTTGTCGACTATATGTTTTCTTCATCCTAACTCTTGACTGTATAATCATCAAATATTGTTTGGGGAAAAATCAATAGAACCAACTCAATTTTACTTCATTTCTCCTAATTTGTTTCTCCGAGGAGATTTTCGAAAGTAATTTTGAACAGAACTGTCTGTCAGGCTATTTTTCAACTAATTTGGAATTACCGTATCTCTCCGTGTGGAGGAGAGTAATTTACAACATATTCAATGAAGACTATCAGATGCGAATGCCTGTGGAGAAAATGATTCAATTGTTCATGTTATATATTTCGGTCATTGATACTCAATGAACATTTTCAAATATAATGTGAATATTGTTTTGATAACATGCGAGTTATAGCCAGCAACTCAGAAGGATATTTACGGTTCTTCCAACATTTTCAAGGCAGTTACTATACCTCGAAAATATTTTCAAGTTGTTTTTACAATAATGATTACCACACCTAGGCATACAGTTTTTGGTTTTCAGGTTCAATTTAATATAAGAATAGTATTATCAGGAATGAAATAACTTTTACTGTGGCGGAGGAGCTTGGAGAAAGGATATATAGGTAAAGTATTGCATGTTATGATGACAATTAAATGTGATGAAATAAAAAACTTTAAGTTTTAAAGCGAAAAATATTGAGAAAAAAATGGTCGTGTTGAGGATTGAACCCCGGAACTCTGGCTTGGTAGTCCTTCGTCTTACTGCAGCTCCGTTTGGTCTTTGGAAGAAATTATACGTGCATTTGTAGCACATTTGCGTTGTGGAATTGAATATTTCTATTGCGCATATAAGATTTCCGAGCAAAGTAGAAACCACATTTTTATTTGTTTTGAATCATACGTGAGTTATATTGTGCCATTATTGCAATTTTGCAATGACGATTCAAAAAATGGAAAGTGCAGCAAGTATGTGTAATACAAACAGAAAAGTAAGTTAATGAAATTGTATTACAACATACAACTATTTACTGTTCACATACTTCGATGTACATTGGACAGAGAGACAATAGTGAAATCATATGCTCAGCGTCGAAAAGAGTATCTAAAGAAAAAAAAATTGCTTTCAGAATAAATCTGAAATGACATTTACGATTTTTCACTACATGGGTCGTTCCTTCAACTTTCTGATTGATTTACATTTTGGCTAATGGTGCATATGGATCACTTATAGAAATAGTGGGGGGTTGAACATTCATCCTTCTATCTGTTATTGTCTTTTTCTATAACTCGAAATCATCTTCTTTATTGCTGTAAAATTTCGGAACTATTACTTTCATTAGCGTCACTTTTGCATCCATTGTTCAATATTTTTTTTGTTCGCGAACGTACTTTCCTGGTTAACGAAGGAAATTTGTGTCTGTAATGTATAATGTGAAAGAGAATTGGCGTCGTGCAGACAAGAATACTATCCTGGGTTTTTTATATCAAAAACCATTTTATTCAGCTTTTCTTGGATATTCGGGTTGTAACTTGCCATTTTGTTTGCTCTCTACCCCCCTGTACTGAACTCTCCAAGACGAGGTGCCGTTTCACCGAAAACGCCCACCCGAATACATACTGGAAAAATAAAAATTGGCTTCTTTCCTTAGTGGCGTGACATTTGAGAAATCTCATTGGTATGTTGTTTACACGACTACACAGCCTCGTATTCTGGCCACCGCGCAGTTATATTGTTGGAGAAAGTCCCAATACCCCGTACGGATTATTTCTGGTGAGTACTCTCTTCCGGAAAACATTCTTCTTTGCCTCATTCATCTTTATGAGTTATTAATTGAGACTGGAATAGAAAATCAAATAACTATCTGAAGGAAAATGCAAATTTTCAATAACAAATTTCTTCTTTTAGTTAGGGTCTCTTCAGAATATCTCTCAGATGTAGTTCAATGTCCAGCGTGGCTTTAGCCAGGAAAGTAGTTGTTTTTTGTTAGACGTTCACAAATGATAACTTCATTTATCGTGGATCTTTCAATTCACAGAAAAACATTTCAAGTCAATATTAAATTGAGAATGTTTTCCTTTCCAACATGAATACCCCACAGTAGGTTATCTTGACGATGGAAGATAGTGATTGAAGTTCATCTTTCAGTCGCAGATGATTCCACATCTGATTTTATGAACATCCTGTTCAGATTTTCAACAAAACAATTACTATATATATATTCTCAAAATAAATATTCCTATTTTCATAATAATTTTGCTTTAATCAATTTGGAATTAGACTTATCGAAATATTAATTTTAATAACGAAATCAAAATCCAAAGAATGAGTACAGGAAGAGTACAGATATAAATAAGTAGAAACAATTTATTTATTATTAAAAGAAGCAACGAAAAAAAAACAATGAGATGTCGCTAAGAACATAAAACGTATCTTGTAAACAAAAATCAAACATGGCTATTTTTTTATATCAAATTTGTAAAGGGAGCACACAAATAAGTGAAAATCCATTTTTTTGTTTAAGACAAAAGATGAACAAAATAGGCCCAGTTTTCAAGGAACAAAACGTTTGTGGGTCTACTTTTTTTATTTTGATGAGTATTTTCTACCCTGGACGTTTATAACACATTCTTGAAACACCCGGTATAGAACTTGTGGGCTATTTTTCCATCATCGACCAAAGGAGTCTGGAGGAACATGCCCAAAAATACTTTTCCTTAACAAAAATGTACTCTCAGTGGAAAGTGCAATATGAATATGAATTTTCAGTCACACCCATAGCAACATTCAAATCGGAAATTAAAACTTCTGCACGTAGCATATAAGATACTATTAAACATCGATTATGATTCTGCTTTTATCAATTCTGAAGTGGAGACTAATCAAAATATTTATATTTCAAATACTCACATCAACATCGAACAATACACAGAAACACTACTAAAGAAAATGAACGTACATCAATTCTTGTTCATGAGAAGAAGCATTAGGGGGAAAACAAAATCGCTAGATGTCGCTAGAAAATCGGTATGTCCACCAAGTCTACCAATGGGTGAACAATATTCATCCACTTATTCGATTTTAATTGGAAATATTGGATTTTTCAAGTGCAAATATAAGATACTTTTCACTTATAAATCTTGTAGCCGGGCTGTGGATGTCCTTTGACGATTCGCTGTTGCATTCAAATTAACAGTGCTGCTCCTAGGTAGCGTATGGAGTTAGTAACAAGGCCTACCCAGAACACTGTGTGAATGATACATTCTATTTTGTTGTGATTGTCCCGCCGTCTTAGACCTGCTGTTTGAAAAGTAATTCGTGATGCTGTATCGCTTAGAGCAAGACACGCTGCATCCCCACGAAAACATCCTCCTTGTCTACGCCGGTTAGAGGCCGCATAGAAGCGGATTTTTCGCAAGGGGGGCTGTCCATATTGTGCCATATAGAAAGCAAAGGATAATAAATGATGAGAGAAAGAGAGAGAAAGAGAAAGAGAGGATATTTTCACGATTCTTTTGGGAATGTGCGATTGTGTTAGTCCTAGAATTATCGTCATGCTATCAATGTTTATTTGAAATGACTTCTGGAACCGTGCAACATGTCGACTCTTCCAAAATCATTGCAGTACTGTCTGGGTTCAGAAATCGTATAGTTGTGTCCTTGATTCATGTTTATAGGTAATGGTGGATTAATGCGGCATCAATGAACAATTTTCATTATTGATCATAGAGTTCACCAATCCTTTGCTATAGACACATAGGTGTCTTTTAGTCATATAAAAATATCCATCAAGCAGAAGAAGTGTTACTGAATGTTATCAATCGAATCAACAACAATTCTGAACCCAGAGACTTCTGTTTTCCCACAGAAAAATGCAAATTTGTCAATATTTGTTCCCATATGGAACTCTTAGAATGAATCCATATTGCAGGTTGTTAAAGGGATGTTGTGTATACGTTTCTTCAGGATTGTAAACAGCAAGATAGATTTGCCCTATTGCGAATGTGAGGTACTGTTAAAATAGTGCCCCGTTAGGTCGTTGGTATGAGTACGACCATTGTTTTGATGATACTGATATATTTTATCCTATGCGGTACATTTATGATCATAAACTTCATTTGATGCTATCGTTGAAATCTAAAAACGTGTCAAGGGTCAATTAGTGTTCTTCACGTTATATCATTATAAGGTCAGTTTTTCCTCATAATATCGCATCGTAGTGGTTTGGCGTATAAATAAATAGTTGTAGGGTAAACAATGAGAAAAATATTCTTTTATATATTTGGTAAAACAGTTTTCTTGTTCTCGACTGCTTGAAAGGTGCCAAGGGGCTTCAGCTCGGATAAGCTGTCGTATTGTCTCCTGATCGTCGATACTTTGATGACTTTTTTCCCCGTGAATATAGTATATTGAAGTGGACTAAAAATACTTCACTACGATTTTCACGAAAAATTGGTAACAAAACCCACGACACGTGTTTTGCTATAGTATAGCTGTTCCAAGTGGAGATAAACTAAGTTACAATTACTGGAATTTGATATAAATAATTAGAGCTAGTAATCAATTGGATATCAGGTATGTGAGTGGTTATGGGACGGAATATTATTCAATTTCCAGTAAACAGATTTCAAAGGGGCGAATTATTCAAATCAATCTGGTCAGTTAATAAGTATTGCTTTTCAGTCAGGAAATGGTTTGAAAAAGTTGAACTAGATTTGCCCTCAATAAAACTGTTTCTATGCTCATATATGCGTTGGTGGAAATTTCTACCTGTTTGTCCTATGTAAAAACTTGACAAGTATCACAAGTAAGTTGCTATACTCCAGATTTTTCAGACTTTTCAATTCGATCTTTGTTGTTTTCAATGAATTTTCCCAAAGAATTATTTGTTCTGTAAGCAATATTGATATTTTTTTGTTTTAAATCAGAAATGTTTTCTGAAGGTTTGCTGACATAGGTATGAACACTCAGGTTTCACTTTGTATTAGAATCGATTGCAAAAACTTTCCGAATTGCCTTTTCATAGAGTTTCTTCGATAGAATGCTGTCGCACTATATATAACTAAACTTGAGTTATATCCGTTATTGGCTACAATTTGTTCAATTATATTTAATTCTTCATTGACACGGCTGCTCAGTCTAAGTAGCTCTGCAGGGAATAGGAATTAGGGATTTAACGTCGTCGTTCTCTTCTGATAGAGGAACATTCACTAGTCTGTGGATCATACTATTATATGCGGCTACTCTGTGTTGGTAGGGATGAGTGGAAGTACTATGTTCTCTAATATATGTATACTAGGATTTGTGGAACATTGAAAAATCGTGTTTATTGTTTGTTTTCGTAATAGTCAAAATCTGAAGAAATTATCGAATCATTGATTTCAATTTCTCTTGTGAAATTGATTGAGCGATGAATGACATCAATGGAGTGGAAAAATTTAATTAATTGTCTATCAGTTCCTACAAAGCAATACGAGATGTCGTCTGCATATCAATACCAGTATAAGAAGTTTATTATCAACGGGTTGTTATGAATTTGGCTCTCGAGATTATCCATGAAAATTTCCGTTAGTAACGGACTTGAAGGATCACCCATTATAAACCCATTACTAGGAAAATTGAAGTTGTTATAAAATTGGAAATAATTTGCTGTTGAACAATCTGTAAGTAAATTCAATAACTCATCTCTGATGATCGGATTAACATGGCTTCTATCCAGTAGGTTACCTCCTAGTATGATTGTTTCATCTGGTGGTATGCTCGAGAAAATATTTTGAACTCCGAATGAAATGAGTTTGGAATTTTTAGGAAGATGCACGTTTCTAATTTCATCAATTAAATCATATGAATTATTCAAGCTCAATCAAGGAACAAATTTACAATTACTCTTGATGAGATCTATTGATTTTTCAGAGATTTCCACTGATGGTGCTGTTATGAAATATACTACTGGCCGGATAGGGTGATTTTTTCTATGAAGTTTCATAAATGAATAGAGTTTTGGAATTTGAGGGTTTGGCAAACATTCAGATAACTCAAGATATATAGATATCAATATGGCTCACAGAACAAATGATAATTTGGGAAAATTTATCTAAAATAACAAAGATTGAATTGAAAAGTCTCACAAATCTGTAGTAAATAAACTTACTTGTGGTAATTGTTCAAATTTTTAGATGGGACAAACAGGTAGAAGCAACGCAACGCAACGCATTCCTGAGCATAAAAACAGTTTTATTGAGGGCCAATCTGATTCACTTTCTGCTAACTATCTCCTGACTGGAAAGCATTGGTTTGCTTATGACTCTGAACTCTCGCATGTGGGAATGAAAAGTCAAGAACTCAATATCCTAGAAAGCTCAGAGATTGGCGAAGACAAGAATTCAGAATACTTATTAAATGACCAGAGTAATTCGAATAATTGGCCCCCTTCAAATCTGTTTACTAGAAATCGTATAATATTTCCTCCAATAATCACTCAATAATCTAATGCCCAACTGACTACCTGCTCCTATTATTCATATCGAACACCAGTTCAGTTTATCTCCACTTCAGTTTATCTCCACTTGAAAAAGCTATAGTATAGCGAAACACGTGTCGTGGGTTTTGTGAACCAATTTTTTGTGGAAATCGTAGTGAAGTGTTATTGGTTTCTTAGAGTTGCAGCCCCTTAGCACCTGTCGAGCAGGCGAGACCAAGAAAACTGTTTGATCAACATTATATATCAGAAAACCTTTTTGTCATTTTCTACCCTACAACTATTCATTCATACGCCAAACCAATACGATGTGATATTATAAAGGATAACGGAACTTATGTTATGATATAACGTGATAAACACAAACTGATCCTAGACACGTTTTTAGATTACGATAGCATCAAATAAAGTTCATGATCATAAAATTCCCGCACATCGTCAAGTATCGGAGGCGTCTATTGAAAACCCAGTATATAAGTATATAAGCCATGCGAGCAACCCTAGTGTGGCCATGCTGATCGTTGAAATGCTGCTGGCCACGTAGGAATAATGTGGCAGTGTTCTCCACACTGTTTCTTTTGGTTGTTGCAATTGTTCTCCATTGATCTGGAAACTGTTCAAGTCATCTGATAGTTCAAAAATGGGTTTTTCGTCAACATTATTGAGTTGAATTGTGTATAATTACCTGGAATCAATTTTTATTGCTGATGCTTCAGAGTAGCTGGCCAGAACAGGAATGTCTGATGTTTTGGCTACAAAGTTCACCACTTATTTTGTATGTTTATCTGCCTCCAAATCAAGAATCGGGGCACTGCAATAAGCAGCATTCGGTCATGCTGGAGTTTTTCTGCTTGATGAATCATGTTAACTGTTCGACAAGATTTGCAAATTTTCGCCGCCAAATTTTCCTTGTTCGACAATAGTTCGTTTATGGACCCTATTTCTTTGGGTACTTGGATGCTGGATGGTTTTATGCTGCATTGAAAGAGATACCTCGCGGTTGGATGTTCCTCTGCTGTGGACGTACTCCTGTACTTTTTCGGGGATTTTCTCATGGTTTGATGGTCTGCTGTCTTGTATATGGATAAACCTCTGATGTGGACGTACTCCTGGATTACTAAGGAATTCCCTTATACTTTGAGGGTATGCAGCTCCGTGGATGAAGGTTTCTCTGCTGTGGACGTACTCCTTCCTGGAATCCGTGGTTGATGCTTGGTGATTTACCGGATATCTGGATGCTGTTTCGATTTTTTGGGTCGGCCGGTATATTGTAGAGGCTTTTTCAGCTCGAAGGATAATGTTGAAGGGTTGGTTGTCTACTATATAACTGACCGGTATGTTGTGTAGACTCCTTCACCACGAATTGCTCTTCATTGCTCGATGGAAGGTTCCGTTGGAAATCTGACTCGGAGAACCATGTAACAAGGAGGTTCCGTTTGATATCTGGTTCGAAGGATGTTAATGCTTGGTTGTCTACTGGATAGCTGGCCGGTATGATTTGCGGGCTTCACCATCAAAGATGTTAACTTTTGCTCGAAAGACCATGCTGTAGGGAGGTACTATTGGTATAGTACCCTGTTAGGTCATTGTAATGATTACCATTATTTTGATGTTACCGTTATCTTCAAATCCTGTGCTGGTTATTCATATGGAAACATCATCATGTACTTCATTTGATGCTATTGATGTAATCTAGAAACTTGTCTGAGTTCAACATGGTCAGTTATTGTGCGACACGTTCCACCATAATGAGATCAGTTATTATTTATGACATCACATCGTATTGGTATGAACTCGGAAAGGATGGTCGGGAGGTGAAAAACAAAAATATATGTCGGTTGAACAAATGGCCACCAGCCCATTGAAGTGGATCTACTGTAGGTCAGGCATACAACCACTTTTGAAGAGAACTAGCACAACTACTCATGAACGATGATATCAAAATATCTAGTCTAGATAATCAAACAAATAAGAAACTACCATACCGATCAATATCAATCTTTCGAACTGATGCGTATGTCCACTCATCCCACAGGTGTTGGACTACTCAAAAGCTTAGCTCACCTCAATGACACCATGAAACCAAGGATCTTGATGAGAAAGTATGGAATACCTACATGGACACAAAGCCCAGCACATGAAAATAGAGTAATAATAATAATAATAGTTTATTGTGTACAAACGTAATGCAGTGTTTAGAATATTTCTCTCAAGTGAAGATTTCTGCGTGCCCACGTCAGTTGCCTTTTTGATCCCCATGGTTATTAAAAATTATTCATATAAGTGCAGATTGAATAAAAAAATCATGTCTAATTCACCCATTTTTCCAATAACACTGAGATTGAGACTGTTATTATAATTATGATTGTGATACAATACACCAAGAATTAAATCAGCGTGCAGTATTCGTTTGGATCGAGCAATGCATACTCGAACGGTTTTCTGTCTTGCTCTCCGTTGCTCGACTGTTTTGGACGAAAGGGCTCGGGCAATACGTACTCGATCGGATTCCAGTCTGAATTTCTGTTGCTTCCCGGTTTTTGAAGCTTGTGATGCATTTTTTTCAAGTACTTGAGTTGTAGATCGACCAGTCGCCTGTCGTTTGTGTGGCATCATTGATTCAACAGTGGAAATAATGCTTTGTGACGACTTTCACAAATTCACTTGCCAAAAGCCAAGAAAATGTGTGTGATATCCATTTTCCAATGGCAACCAACAATTGGAATTTAGCAATCGACATTACTTGTAATGTTATACATACAATGTTACAAAAAAAACACACGAACTGCCACTATACTATATGAAATACACTCACTTTTTCAAACGACTCGTGCGCCACCCATAGTGAAAGGGTTTTACTTATTCAGAATAATTTCGCAGGCGTACCCACAACTCACCAGAGTTTCATCGCAATCGGATGAATGGTATAGAAACGCATACGAGACAAACAGAAAAACCAACGGGAACCTCAAACAAACCTTCACCCCTTTGGAGATTGAAGTTCTGAAAAACACTGAACCACGTATTCTTTTTTTTGTAACAACGAACCCAAATACCAATGTTTTGACACTAACTCAAAAACTAACAGAAACCCTATAAAACTACACATTCTCCTTCATTTATAACAAAGATTTTGAAAACAACTTTTTAAGACCCAAATCGAAAACTAACAGAATCCGTACACAAACTTCCATTGCCCATTGAGCTTCCCATTTCACCCCTTTAGGAGTCGAATTTTCGAAAACACTTAAATTCGTATTTCTTTCTTTCAACAGAGAGCCAAAACATCAATTGGCATGACACTCACTCAAAAACTAACGGAAATCCCATGGAAATTTTCACCCCCTATTTCATCCCTCTAGGGGTTCAATTTCTGAATACACTGAAAGATATATTTCCTTATTTGTAACATTGACCTCAAATACCACTTTTTATTACTTCAATTGAAAGCTTACGGATCCCACATATACATTTTCACCCCTTTCAACCCCTAAAATTTCTGAATATACTGGAGCATTTTTTTTTTTGTAACAAAGACTTCGAATACCAATTTTTATGACCCTTAAAAACCCTAATAAAACTTCCAATCCCCATTTATCCCCCGAATTTCACCTCTAGTGGTTTAATTCACAAAAACACTGAAACATGTATTTCTTTATTAGCAACAAAGACCTCAAACAGCAATTCCTATGTCCGCAAATTGAAAACTCACGGTACTCCTATACAAACTTCCATCTCTCGTTTCAACCCTTTCAGGATTGAATTCTCAAAAACCCTGTCATATGTATTCTTTGATTGGAAAGAAAAGCCCATATATAAATTTACAGGACTCACTCACGGTACTTTTATTTCCACCCACTTTTCACCCCTTTAGGGATATAATATTGAGAAAAACCTTCCTTAGTGGTTATTTATGTTATCATAGAAATAAGCTGTCAAAATTGCAGTTCTTCAGTTCCAGCGGTTTGGACTAAGCGTTGATCGTCAGTCAGTGGAACAGTCAGTCAAGACATTATATATGTATAGCTGGTATCCGCGGAATGTGGATTGATTTTCATATCTCGTAGCATAATAAAATATACACCAGTTTTTAAGTCTATTTATACGCTCGAACAAACAAGTATAGAAGAACTTTGTTTTGATTTTTGTAGAAAATTATCGCTAACTGTTTAAAAAAAGTTGTTTCACATCTATAACTTTATTTTCACTATACGAAAGATCTGATGGGTAGAGTTTGGGTTTATTGAAAATTATTTTCAATAACCATTTTAGTGATGTTTCTTTTGAACACCTCCCCATTCAACAATACCGTAGGTATAATGTTTTATAACTAATGTTTTGTATAGCATTCTGATTATTTTTGTTTCAAAAATATATCCATAAAATTCAATTATAAAAACCAGATTTGAAGGTTTTTTGTTGATGGAGTTCAAACGAGTTTCCCATTTGGAATGAAATATAACGCCAAGTTATTTAATTGTTTTCGTGGATTTTATTTTCAAGTCACTTGTTATTGACAATTCCTCATAGGTGGGTAAATAATTTTCATAGAGGAAAAACGGCAGAAATTTAGTTTTATCCCAATTGAACGTGAGTTTTTCATTTGAGAAAAAGTTAGTAGAGTTTAAAAAAAATGTTTCTGTTCCCAGTTCCAGCTCGCCCCAATTATCCCCCATATAAAAGCCTACCTGATCATCAGAAAAACTGACCACAACCCCAGATGAGTTGATTTTGAAGATGTCATTCATATGAATTGTAAAGTGCAGAGGCCCTAACACGGTTCCCTACATCTTGAAATTTACTCACTACAGAATCGATTCCAGTGCACTATTTTCTTTCTGCAAAATAACTCTTCATTAAACTAAACACTTCGTTTTTGAATCCTAGATCTTGCAGAATGTCCAGCCTGAGGCTTTGGTGACATCGACGAAGGCACACAGCTGGTTTTTGATTATCAGTCGTTTCATATATATTGGCAAGTAAGTAAGCTCGTGCGTCCTGTGTCGATCTGCATTTGTCGAAACCATACTGTCTCTCACTGATCACATTATTTTTGACAAGATATAGAATAATGCGTTTGTTTGGTATTTTTCACAAAATATTCTATAAACTAGAATGAATCGAAATGGGTCTATATTAACTCACATTTGATTGGTCACCAAATTTGGAAAATAGTTTGAATTTTGCAATTTTCAGAGCCCAAGGAAAAATGCCAATTTAATCGATACATTGAAGACATGTGAGAGTGGGCCTGAAAGCTCAAAGCAAAATTGTTTAAAAAATAATGGTTGGATGTTGTCCAATCCCCGAGCTTCATTTGGCCTCAAGTCTTTGATTATGTGTATAATCTGATCAGCTGTTGTTGGCTCGAACTTGATCTCGTCCTGTATGACTCGTTTGTTGAATTGCTCTGAGAAATGTTTGATTTTTGAAGCAAGTTCAGCTCGTTTGAAAAAAAAACTACTGAATCAATCGGCGATCTCTTGTTTATTAGTAGTTTGTCGTTTTTCTGATTTTATCAGTTCATTTTTGGTATCATTGTTTTTTTTCCAATTATGTTGAGAGTTATTCAAAGTTTTTTGTACATTTTTCATGTTTATTAATTATATTTTTAAACTAGTTAGTGCGTACCCTATTTCGAAAACTGACAGCCACTCAACGACATTCTTACAAACATTCGGAAATCGGAGAGACAATGTGGTAACTTTCATCAGTAACGCCTACCTCTGGCTACTATACTTCTGGACAATGTGATTTCAAGCAAATTATTGTCTCTCTCGATACCGCAAGACAGCTCACTTAGCCCAGTGCGCATATAAGCCCTTCGCTACTCAGAATGTTCGTTTCTGAGTGGCAAAGGTTTCTATATATCAATTGATCAAAAAGTAATTACGGCGGAGAAAGTCTAATAACAGTTCAGATCGACACTTTTGTTTGGACAATTGACTAGTATATACCGGGTGACAATGGGACTAGGGCCATGCCTATATCTTCCTCACTTAACAACCGATTTGAATGAAATTCTGTACATAGATATGAGGAACAATTTTGGATTGACCGACTTATGAAAACAAAATTGCCGACTTCAAATGGTACCTAAGGAGAGCAATATTACCATTCGATAAATAATTTAATTGCCAATTCAACGATATACATTATGTAGCACTTTCTTTTTGTTCAAAACTCTAAACGATCAATTATTGGATTTGTACAATATTTTGGACGATGCCTACAAATTCCAATGAGTTATCCGTTTAGGTTTGATGACATGAAAGGTAGCCGGAGAATAATGGAAAACAATAGGTGATTGTCAGAAGTTGAATACCAATTTTACTTGTCATCTAATTTCGTTCGTAAAAAGTTTTTTTGAAATGGATAATAATAATCGTCATTCTCGAAACGAACAAATCGATATGATATCGATATACTGAGAATGTCAGAAGAACGCTGTCAATGCTAGTATGCTATACGCTGTTCGTTATTCGTTAAGACGGCACCCATCGAGAACCTACTTCAGGCAATTGGAAATGATGCAAAGGAAATAACCAGCTGATCATAACCACATCAACTTCATCGTCAGTGAAGAAGCGGAAACTAATGTTTCAGCATATGTTCATTTTTGTTCATCTGCCTCAGTGCGAAAATTGGAAATTGAATGTGGGATCAGCAGGAAAAGTGCCAGAAAATAATCGAAAAAACATAAACATCGCCCCTTCAAATACAGTTTGCATCAGCATCTATATGAAAATGACCCAGATCGGAGACTGACTTATTGTAATTGGCTTTTGCGTCATCATGATTTGAATAATGGTTTTGTTTCGAAGATACTGTCTACAGATGAGTCTAGTTTTACGAATAATGGTATGTTCAATAGGAATAATACAAGGTATTGGGCTCAAGAAAATCCTAGGTTGCTGAGAGAACGGAATTTTCAAGAAAGATTTGGATTCACAATTTGGTTAGGAATCAAAGTAACAAGAATCATTGGTCCAATTTTTTTCGACGGGCCTTTGACGGGCCAAAGATATCTACCATTCTCAGAGAACGATATCCAGAATAATATCAACGATTTACCTGAGAACATCAGGGAAAACATGTTTTTTCAGAAGGATGGTGCAGGACCACATAATGCTAATATTGTTCGGCAATATCTTAGTGATACCTATGGTCAGAGATGGATTGGAACAAATGGTCCAATCAATTGATTTTTGTTTATGAAGTCACATAAAATCCAAAGTATGCTCGAGGTTATCAAGTCCTTTGGAAGACTTGAGAGATCGAGTTGAGCGCGCATTTCAGGAAATTCCTGCTCAGGAACTGATGAGGTGTACAATAAATAGAACTAGTCTATGTGTTAGGGAAAACGGGCAACATTTCGAACATATCATTGGTAATTAATAAATAAAATAAGTTTTCGATGGTTGTAAAACTCTCCTATTGGAAACAAGATAATGGTATTGTGAGTAATGATGTGTATGTTGAATGTTTCAATGTTTCAGTTGTTAGATTCATTCAAACAGTTTGGTTATATCAAAGTTATTTTTTCTGTAATGGGTTTATGATCTTGACATATTGTCAAGTCGATTATTCTTGGTTATTCATTGTTACCATTCTGGAGTGAAGTTTGAAAGAATGGATAGCTGTCATGTTACCTACCAATTTTTTCAGATTGATTTCATTTTGTTGGATGGCTCTCGTTTTGAACAAAAAGAAAGTGGAACATAATTTATATCGTTGAATTGGTAATCAAATCACCTATCGAATGGCAAGATGGCCCTGGGTAGGTACCATTTGAAGAAAAATATTTTTCCGTTGAAAAAGTGCTCAGAAAATTTCAATTCCTGCTGTAGGATTTGTTATTGATCTTTTCGATGAAATGACTAGTACTGTGAATTACTGATTTGAATTAGTATGGATTTTCACCTGATCAAGGCCACCTGGACTAACAAAAAAATTGTTTTTTTTTTCAATTGTAAAATAGAAATTTGGCAACACTGTCGTATGTAATTTGAGCCGTAGAATCCAAAAAACATCAAACATACAGGGTAATCTATTTGAGAAATCGAAGTTGGTGGCTATTCTAGCGGAACCGGAAGTTGGCAATTTTGTTTCCATATGTTTGTCAATCCAAAATTGTGTCTCATATCTATGTACAATATTTCATTGAAATCGGTTGATATGTGAAGGAGATATAGGCATGGCCCTAGTCTCATTGTCACCACGTATACTGCAAAACAATATGCTATCTGGAACGCCTTAAGTTACATCGAAGCCATCCAGTGCGCTGGAATCTCTGTCGGACATATTCGCGAGAGATCCCCTGTTAATTACGATAGTGCCTTTGCAGCCCTTGGTTCGCAAAGCAATACTCGTTGTTCGAAACCAATTTTGTGTTGAATAACTCTTTTTCAGCGTTGTGACGAAAATGAAATGATCAAAATACATATCTCAGATAATTTATAACATAAACAAAGAATAAAACTATTATAGTTCTTTCGTTGATTTTTGGTTTACAAGATAATTCTCGGTGTGAGCTTATTCTGCAAAGATAAATCTCGGTAGGAGCTTGGTCAGCAATTTCTCTAGTTGCCATGAGGTCCAGGCGGCAGGGCCGGATTCAGGAACTAGGTGGCAGAGCCCGACTCAAGAACTGGGTGGCAGGCCAGACTCAAGAACGTAACTCCTCCCTTCTTAAGATGAAGACTGTGGTAGGTCTGGTTGGCCAGGCCCCATATCCTCCATATGGGTTGGTTGTTGGCATCGCTTTGAACGATAATACTGCCATGGAGTATATGGGTAGCAATTTTTGTAGTAAAATGCTACTCCAAAGGAAATAATAATGCATTAAAAATGCAAATGAGGATAATAATCCATACAGGTAAAGAGCTAACTTCTGGCTCATTAGGAAGTTGGAACTGATGGTGAGATTGTATTATTGGGGTAAGATGTTTGATTTCATCTAGGTTCATTTCAAAAATAGTGGGGTTGATCTCGAAAATAATTGAGAAAAATTCAAAGAGGGTAATTGAATAATTTTTGTTGGTGATAATTCGGCAGGTCTATGTTGTAATTTTTCGACATTGATGATGAAATGACAATTTTCAGGTATGGGAATGATATAACTTGCAGGCTGGATCTCGTGGTGGTTTTCCATGGTACAGCTCTCAGTGATGATGACGTTGGTTGCAGTAGAAAACAGGATTGTTTCTGGTGTCAATTGGTTTGCCAATATTTTTTCGAAGTGCACATCATACATGGAACAATTAGCAGGTTCATTCTTGATAATTATGTAGGTTATTCTTGCAGTAGAAGGTGTTTTCGATCTCTTCACAGGGTTCTTCTTCGTACTGGTAGAACTCTTCACTCTCATTGAGGATTGGGAAAGGTTTTAAGGGTAATATAATTTTGTTCTGGATAGGTATGGGATGGGGTGAATAAAATAGGTTTTAAAAGTAATAGGTTTCAATATTGGAAAATGGATGGGAAAAATCATTTTCTTTTCAGTAAATAATGTTTGTATTCCTAAGAAATTATAATAACTATGTTGTTTTTAAACCTTACCAACTGATTTTGAGAATGAAGAATATTCATATTGTTGATAATTGAATATAAATTAGTCATCCAGAGAAAAGTAGGGTGAACCTTATTAATATTTGCAAAAGTAAGGGCATTAATAATTTGGTCTAGTTGACTTTGAAAAGTTATTAGAGAATCTATTATCAGAAGTAAAGCATTGATTTCATCAATTTGATTTTGAAATGTTTTTATCAGTTGAAAACTTGTTAATACATTGAATTTGATTTGGTAAAGGGTATTTTTCATATTTCAGTCATTATTTACTCAAAATATGTATCGTAAGGAGTATAACATTCATCGACTCCAAAACTACGTATACAATGTTAGTGAGAGTGAGCATGTACAAAAAAAAAAAACAGATATTTCCAAGTTTTTTTATTTCGATCGTAAGAAGTGACAATTTGGGGCATAAAGTGAGATAAGTTGCAGAAAGTGGTGGAGTTTCACTAATTCACGGTTTCGAACTCACCAAACTATATGAAAAAGAAGATAATTTTACTTAAAACATGTTTTTTTTTCAATCTTCGAGTTTTCGAGAAGAATTCTTTACTATTTTCATCAAATTTTTAAACAGAGATATAAAAAAATTCTCGATTATGAATGAAATCTCTTTCATTCCTACTAAATCGATATTTGAGATGACAAAAAACAAATGCAGATAAAATAATTGAAATTTTCGTCTGAAAAATGTGAATTTGATAATTTTTTTTTATAAGTTTCTCAATATTCAATAACTCAAAGTGTGTGTCGTAAGGACTATGACGTTCATCGACTCTACAACTACGTATACAATGCCAGTGAGATTATATGTGACGATACCTTCTTCTCAATGTTTAAATTCCCTAATTCATTACAATTTTGTGGTAAAAATTTATTAATTCTAGCAGAAAATTCAAGAATGACGATGTCCCCACAAAAAAGTAAGCTCCGAACTTCCTAAAGAGAGTCTTTGATTTGAAAGCACTTAAAATATTCAGATCGTTCTGTTTTCATATCACTGAATGAAACAGACTGAAAATACTGCTAATGAGTATGTCGGTACTAAGTAAGATTTTTCGCTAATTGCGAGTGATGAAGAGTTAATTCCAAGTTTCATAGCTTGAACTTAACAATCTATATGAAACCCTATATTTTGCTGGAAATATGTTTTTTCCCATCTTTGTGTTTTCCAGAGGTGTTCGTTACTATTTTCATGAAATCAATGGACAAAAATTCTCCTTATTAAGAGATGCAATGAATATCTTTCATTCTACAGAATCGATGTTTGAAATGACAAAAAACTAGTTCAGATCAAATAATTGGCATTTTTGTCTAAAAAATTAAAATTTGACAAATGTTTTTTTTTTCAATTTTCAGATCTCAATAGTTGAAAACTCAGGAGTATGACGTTCATCGACTCCACAACTACATATATATATATATATATATATATATATTTATATACATTGAGAAGAGGGGTATCTTCATATATAATCTCACTGGCATTGTATATGTGTTGTTGATTTTTGGGAGTAAAGTTCATTCATTGATGGGATTCTTCGAAATTAATACAGTTTATTTTGCCGACGTTTCGATTGCGATCGCGGTCTTCTTCAGGGTTTTTTTTTTATGCAAAAATATTTTTAGTTTGAAGCGAAAAGTTTACATACTAACAAGAATATGTACTTACCTAAAAAAGTTCAGAATTACATGGAGAAATTAGCTTGGCCATCATTTTGACATTTCCCCCTCTTCTTCATGGTTAGCACAAACAATAAGTAGTTCTATATGGAAGGAATTTGCTAAAAGCACCACTTTACGTGTTGGTATTCAACAATGTTGTTCTACTACTGAAATGACATAGGAGTGATATTGACGACGGTTTTTGCGTTCGGATGGAAAATTGGTACAGGGTTCTATTGTTTAGTTGCTGTGGGTTTCTAGCTTTACCGAGGGACGATGTGCATTAATTTTTGGGCAGATGGCGTTATAGTTGTGCGCAGTGTTGCTTGTTCAAAATGATATTATGATATATCTGGTTAAAATTTGTGGTGTCAGTGCGGTTGTTTACGCTGTTCGTTTTTTTTTATATGAATCATGTCAAAAAATTCCCTTTTTTTTAGTATTGAATTCAGTGGCCGAAATTTCGGTTTTTGTGTGATTAAAATCATGATTTGTATTTTTTTATGTGTGTTTATAGCTGTGGATGCGGTTTTAGCGTATTCATGGGATTTTATACGGTTTTCCAAATATTGGGATGTTTTTCCGATAAATACGATGTTGCATGTTGGGTCGTTGCATGGAATTTCATAGACTATATGTGTTCTTTTATTCTGGAGGATTTTTGATTTTAATTCCGAAGAATTGCTTGAGAACGTTTTTGAACTTTCGTGGCTGACTTTTATGTCGAGTGGTTTTAGTATGTTACTCATTTTTTCTGATGGGCCTTTGGAGTAGGGGATGGAGACGTGGAATTTGTTGTCAGTATGTATGGAGTAATTTTCTTTATCGTAGAACTTTTTTATTCTCTCATTAAAGATATTATTAATCAACTGGTTGGGGAAGTTATTGAGCTGGAGTGTTTTTTTAGCTTTGTTGATTGCATTGGGTCGCTCTAGTGAATGGCTCTATCTGCAAGTCCAATAATGACTGATTTTTTTTGTGCGATTTGGTGGTGAGATTCGGAATTGAGGTACCAGAACAGGTTTTTTGGTATACCATTCAGTTTTGATTTCGTCGTTAATAATATGTAAGGTGAGGTCTAGAAAATTGAGTTCCTTGTTTTTTTCGAGTTCGTAGGTGAATTGTAATTTAGGATGGAATTCATTGAAGGTGTTGATTGTGTTGTTTAGTTCATTTTTGGGTATTATTAGTAGGCAGTCATCGACGTAGCGTAGGTAGAGTGGTGAGGGGTAGTCGAGCTCACTCATTGCGGTTTCTTCTAGATTTTCCATAACTAATTGTGCTATCACACTGGAGATGGAGAGTCCCATGGCACATCCATCTATTTGATTGTGATACTGATCATTGTAATTAAGAAATGTTGATGAGAGGGCGGATTCAATAGCTTCTAAGAAATCTTTGAGGGGAATTTTTGTAAATTGTTCAATATTTTTCCATTTTTGGGGTATTATATTCTTGACGAGGTTTAGTGGGATGTTAGTGTACAGGGAAGTTGCGTCGAATGACACTTTAAGGTGGTTGGTAGGAATTTTCAAGTTTTTTATTGAGATTTGAAATGCCAGGCGTCTTTTAAATAATGTGGATTTTGATCAATTATGTTGGAAAGAATATTGCTAAGGTATTTGGATGAGTTTTCGAACGGTGTTTGGGTGCATGAAACTATTGGACGTAAAGGGATGTTATCTTCATGTAGTTTAGGGAGGTCGTATATTGTTGGTGGGTGTGCGTTGTGGACTTTCAGTGTGGATGCTGTTTCTTTATAGATCAGTGCTGAAGCCTTTGAAAATGGTAAAAAGTGAGAAAAAAATTATAGTGGGAGAAGGAAGAGAATATAACAAGAGTGAAGGGAAAAATAATTTACGGGTGATCTGAGGTCGGGAAGTGGAAGGGGGTGAGTTTTTGAGGGTAAAACACGGTTTATCTCGATTTCTGGCAAAACTACAAGTCCCATGGGAAAAACTTCAATGGCAAAGTTGTAGGTAATGAAAAGATCTACAACTTCTTCATCCATACTTTTTACACATAACCTCAAAATTTATGTGAAAAATTCAAATAACAAAGTTTTTGATTTTTTATTTTTATCTTCTACAACAATTTTTTTTTCCCACGAAATTTGATGAAAACCTCCTTTCTTATGTTTCGAACACACTGTAATTTTTTTGATTTAAAATATTTATTTTTTCACCTTATTTTGACTTAATATCGAAAAAGCACTCTAATTTTCAATCGAAAATTCTCCCGTCAAAATATCAGCTTTTTTAAAAAAGTCGGTGTGCTTTTTTTCGTTGAAATCTCTTCTTTCTGATGGTATATAAAAGAAGTACATTACTATGACAGAAAATGCAAAGAAACGAAAAAAACTCGAATCAGAATTTAATAAGACATCTACAATATTTTGAGAAAGTTGTAGAATCTCCTTTGAATTATATGCGTAGATGCCTATTTATTGCTGACCTACGGAAAATTTTAGTCCATCAAAAGGTATTTCATAGATAAGTGGGGAAGGGGCTAGGAGGGTCTGGGCCTTACTACCTGTTATTTCTTTGCATTTTCTGAGAACATTTACCATAGTAATGTATATTTCTTCACACTATCAGAAAGTAGAGATTTCAACGAACAAAAAGCATACCGACTTTTTTCAAAAACCTGATATTTTGACGGGAGAATTTCTTATTGAAAATTAGGGTGCTTTTTCGATATTGAGTCAAAATAAGGTGGAAAAATAAATATTTTAAATGAAAAAAATTACAGTGTGTTTGGGTCATAAGAAAGTGAGTGTCCACCAAATTTCGTGGAAAAAAATTTTTTTTTGTAAAAGTTAAAAATAAAAAACCAAAACCTTGGTTATTTGAATTTTTCCCATAAATTTTGAGATTATGTGAAAAAAGTGTGGACACCAAGTTTTTTCCATATGACTTGTAGTTTTGCCGGAAATCGAGATAAACCGTTTTTTACCCTTAAAAACTCACCCCCTTCCACTTCCCGACCTCAGATCGCCCGTAAATTATTTTTCCTTTCATTTTTGTTATATTCTCTTCCTTTCCCAATGATTTTCATTCTACTAAAATTCGTTTTGGTTAAATTATCGACCCTGGTCTATAGTGATGTAATTGGTTTGTTCTCATTTTTTTATGTTGTTATTTGTTGTGTGCATTATATTGGTGGGGTTATTATTGATTCTCTGGTAGGTATTCTCGTCATTCAAAAGGTTTTTCATTTTGGTGTCATAGTCTTCAGCGTTCATGATAACTGTTTCATTACTTTTATCTAGCCTCAGTATTTTTATGTTAGGGTGTTCTCTTAGGAAAAAACCCTGAAGAAGACTGCGGTCGCCATCAAAACGTAGGCAAAATAAAATGTAATAATTTCGAGGAATCCCATCAATGAATAAACCTGAGTTTCAAGAATCAACAATCCTCATAAATACGTCAGGTTCAACAAATATATGTATATATATATATATATATATATATATATGTATTTTATTTTTCAAGAATGAGGATTCCTCCACAAGAAAGTGAGTTTAAAACTTCCTAAAAAGAAGCTTCAATATGAAAGCACTGATTTTTTTTTTCAGATGTAAAACGTTAATCGTTTCGTTTTCATATCACTGAGTGAATAACAGATTAGAAATACTGCTAATGGGCATGTGGACACTGAGTAAAATATTTCGCCAATTGCGAGTGAAGATAAGTTAGTTTTAAATGGCCCCTACTGTTCCAAATTTTATAGCCCAACAAGAATTTGCCAGGTTGCCTGGTGGCCCAGTTCGACACCAAGAGATCATTTTTATTATCTGTAGGATATGCTTATCAAACACATCATAATTTCATCATTCCACATGAACTGTGAACAATTCTCAAATAACCTGTCGACCCTTATTACGGAAATATTTATGACATAAAAAGGTAACAATGCTCACCAACATTTTGCAATGTTTTCCAAAACCCAATTCAATAACGAGGTTAATCATGCATGAAATATGAAAAGATAAGTGGCTGGTTTGGAGTAGTCCTTGCCAATTCCGTTTCAAAAGGGCACCGCGTTCGGAACAACTTCTACAATGCAACTTTATATGAAAATTCTTCACGGTTGGCTACACTTGTTACTCCGAGAAATAAATATTGTCCTTTGTATGTACGCCCCAAGAATTTCTCGATGAATTGCGAGTCAGAAAGAATATTGTTTAAGAATTTATAAGACTTCTTGAACGCCCACTCCTTCGACGGCTGAGAAATCTCTTTGTTAGTGAAGAGCTTCCAACGAAGACACTTGCTAACTGAGATTATTCATATTCAAATGAAGGAGGATCGGTTTTATTGCTTTGTCGATATCGACTGAGTTGGTTTTAATTGTCTTGTTAAACTTTTTTCAGTGTTCGTGAGTACATTCCACCCCACTGGGCGTTCGCATTATAATTTACTAATTATCTTTCATATTTGAGAAAGTAACTTCGACCAGACTCCTTGAATGGAGTTGGACATTTTGTGGTTTTATTAATCACAGCTTTGTATTCAGTTTCACCTATATGTAAGAAAATCTCAATTTTCCTCTACAAGTCGACTGCGTTACATGCCAACGGGCACATGAAATTCAATGTTTTCTTGGTGAAATATACGAAATATAAGCTTTATGAGAGGTCTGTAGAAGTGTCACTTCTTTTGTACACGCTCCACAAAATGCCTATTTCGGATACTGAAAAGAGTCCGCAAAATGACCTTCGGCGGACTCATACTATGAGTCGTCATGGCAAAACTTAAGCGAGTGAACTTTGTTTATTCAGAAAATTTATAATTAGTAATCTAAAAATGCAATAAACTATAAATCATTAGAAATTTTGTAGTGACAGCACATATTTTTCGAAATATTTTTTTGGAATACTTATTTCAGGTAAAATATAATAATAATAATAATAATAATAATATTTTATTCCATTAGGACCATATTACATGGTATTGGACATGTCAAAAAAATATAAATATAAAAATATATACACTTATAATCATATATACATAAAATTTCATTCTACGAGACCGTAAAGAAGACTCGAAGACTAACAGGCACATAAATAACAGTTACACAATTTCAGTTATTGTTTACATATAGACATTTAGACACACAATGTTCAGTATCATTTAACAGTCAATACAATTTTATTATAGTTAAGAAGTCAGAAGCTCGCTTGGGCTATATATGCATTTCTCAATCAAATAACTTTTTAGTTGTTTTCTGAAACGTATTTCATTTCTTTCACTTTTTATTGATTCCGGGAGTATATTGAAAAACTTTATACCACTGTATTGAGGACTTTTTTCATATAAGGAAGTTCTGTGGTGAGGAATTTGTAACAAATTGCCATGCCTAGTTTTATAATTATGACTATCACGATTATGTGTTAGTGAATCTATATTTTTACTGACAAGCAAAATACATTTGTAAATATATATACTGGGAACTGTTAAGATGTTATTATCTCTAAAATTTGGTTTACATGAGTCTGTTCGTTTGATACCAAATATAAGTCTGATAATACGTTTTTGTGAGATCAGTAGTCTGCGAGCCATTGATGTATTGCCCCATACAATAATGTCATAGCTAATTCGAGAGTATACGAGCGCATAATAGACATTGAGGAGTTGTTCTTTATTAAATATCGATTTCAGTTGGACTATAGCATAGTAACTTGAGTTTACTTTCTTGCTGACATTCTCAATAGCGGTTTTGAAGGACATGTCTGAATCCAGATAAGTTCCAAGAAATCGTGCAGAAGAAATTGGTTGTAACGAAACTGTTCCTTTATTTATATGAATTTGATCGCGTAATTCTTTTTTTGGGTTTACGTGTAGAAGAACGGTTTTTGAAGCATTGAGTATCATTCCATTTTTTTGTGACCATTCGGTGATTTTGTTTGGTAAATGATTCAATTTCTCTTGTAATATGTGAGAATTATCACCATATGCTGCTAATGAAACATCATCTGCATATAGCACTAGGCAATCAGTTTTCATGAAATTTGGAAGGTCATTAATGAATATGAGAAACAGGAGTGGCCCCAGAATTGATCCTTGCGGAACTCCTAAATTCACATCGTATGTTTCTGTTTCGGTGCCATTCATTTTGATGAATATTTTTCCATGCTCCAAATAGGACATCAACCATTCTGATACTTTTCCCCTAATGCCTACTGACTGAAGCTTACTTTCGAGAAATTTCAAATCCAAGCAGTCAAATGCTTTGGTGAGATCAAATAAAAGTATCCCCACATGTTTCTTCTGATCCAAATGTTTATGGATATACTGGAAAAGATTGTAGATAGCACTCTCTGTTGATCTCCTGGATAAAACCATTTTGACACATACTGATTATTTGATATTTCTCAAAGTATGTTATAATTCTATTATACAGTGCTCTCTCTATTATTTTACATATGACCGTGGGAACAGTTATGGGTCTATAATCTTCCAGGAACTGGGAATTAACTTTTTCAGGGATTGGTGTAACCGTTCCAATTTTCAAATTATCAGGAAATTCACCTAGTTCAATCGAGAGATTGATGATGTACGCAAGAGGCTCTGCAATGTAAGATCCTATGCTTTTAATTATTTTGGTAGAAATACAATCAACACCAACACTATCGGTGTTTTTTAAATTATTTATTATGTCTAGTATTTCTGTAGGATTGGCAGAATTAAAGAAGAAAGAGTTCATTTGTGGATTACTCACAGTGCATACCTCGGATGTTGAATTTGGAAAGTGCAGATCTAGTGCGATTCTGGGTGACGTTGCAAAGTGTTTGCAAAGCTCATCAGCTATCACAGTTTTGTTAGTGGTCAACTTGTTGTTGATGACAATTTCAGGTGGTGATTGTTTTGTTTAACCGTTTTTTCCCGGACTAATTTCCAGAAGTACTTTTGTTTTCGGTTATATTTTGTTTGTCGTTTATACGTGACTGATAGTGAGTATGCTTGGTGTAACTAACCTTTCGTTCGTACTCCTTTTTAAAACATTTATATTCTTCATTTAGGTCTGTTTGTTCATGCGTATTCACCTTTAGCCAATATAAGTTTTTCAATCTTCTGCCCATTTCTATGATTTCTTTATTCACCCACTCCTTGGGGGAGCTGTTTTTCTGATGGATAGTCTTACTATTAACCGGACAAAATAAAGCTAGGGCATAGTCAACTATTCCTATAAAATTACTGAATATTGTATCTATATTTTCGGAACAATTATATACTGGAAAGAAGGATTCAACATCAAGGTAGTTTTGTAAATTCCTAATATCATTATCGTCCATGTCTCTAAATGAAATACGTTTCAAATTCATGTTATTTATGAATTTTTTTTATTTTATTATTCCTAAGTGATTCCAAGATTGAAATTGCATACATTTTCGTGATCATGCAGTGGATATATTAGTGACTATATAGTCAATCTTTGACTCACTTCGGTAAGATCCACAATTTGATATCCTTGTCGGCTCAGTGTTTTTCAGGGAAAGATTGAAACTTTCGATAACATCTAACCACAAATCCTTCTGAGTTGTTTCTTTATTAAAATCAATATTAATGTCCCCACATAGAATAACGTGCTCGAATTTTTTCATTGTACAGAAATTAAGAATTCCTGTAACAGTGTTAAAAAAAAATATACTTATATCTCCACTGGGTGGTCTATAGGCTACAATCAAGCAGTGTTTCTTATTGTTTAAATTATAGGTAATTCCGCAATATTTGGCATGCATTTCTTGAGACATTTCACTTATGTAATCTATGTTTTTGTAAGGAATGTTTTTCTTTAAAAATATTATAGCACCACCATGTTTGTGGTTATGTCGTACGTAATAACTTGCTAATATATAATTGTTAAATTGTATCGTACCAATGTTTGATTAATTACACCATGATTCAGTGAAACATAAAATATGAGGGTTTTCCTCATGTATCAAAATCTCGACTTGATCAGTTTTATTGGTAATACTTTGACAGTTCGCATACATGATTTTGAAATCTTTTTTATGGTGCTTTGAATTAGGACAGTTTTCAATATTAGAATGCTCGATTTGATCTATGATGTCTACGAAAAAGAAATTTCTTAACAACTACACCCCGAGGCCAGTGGCTGGCATTGTATAATATGTCACTAAGTTCAGGGTCGGCTTCAACTCTGAACGATAAATTTCGACCCAGTGAATTGAGTTTTGTCACTTCAAATATGTGTCCAGGTGATTTACCTTCTAAGTATGTCTTTATTCCTTCCGGTGTTGACCATGGTTTGCATTTACCAACGTAAAGCCATAATCTTCTAGGTGCTCCTTCGAAAGCTTCGCTTGAGCTCTTCGATTCTTCTGAATCACCTTGTACATTTTCAATCGATGAAGGTATTAATTGCTGACTACTCCCAGTACCCACGATGACAGTCGAATGTTTCTTCGCATTGTTTTTTGTCCCATTGATAGTACACTGACCACTTTTATTTTTATTTCTGTGTTTTGGTATTGATACACTGTTTACATTTTTTCGACACTCAGCTGTTTTTATATTGATGATAGTATCAGCGGATGAGTCAGATTCGAATGAATAATTTATATTTATATCTGAAGCACTCATATTTGAACACGCGGTTTTTTCTTGACGAAATAGTTTCATCATATCAATATTACTTGATTGATCTATGTTAGCCGGGACTGCGACACTCTTTTGAAATTCAAGAAGATTATCTGATAGAAGTCTGACTATATCAATATTTGACTCCTTGAGATTCTGCACTTCCACCCTCAAGTTTGAGATTTCATCTAATAATGTCTTCGTACACTTTTCGAGTTCTTGAGTGAGAAAATTTCTCATTTCTTCAAATGTGAACATATTTCCTTGCACTATGTCTTTTTTTGCGCGGGTATTCATTATTTTATTACACTATTTATTACACTATTTCGCACAGATTGTTTGTTGTGACACTGATGTTCCACAAATTTGACAAACGTGTCATTGATAAACAATCGCTCTCTACATTTCTGCAGTTTCCTTACACTTTCATATAGATGGTAATTGGAAATGTATATCATTATGACTCAGTGATTCTAAAGGAGTAATTGTGAAAATCAAAAATGTATTTTTCTACAACCATAGTTCAAAACACGCTTCTCTGCATAGCTTCACGTTCGCAAACTTGATCATTTCTCACAATAATTGGAATATAATATAAGTGTGTCGGAAAGTGACATTTCTGTGCCAGAAAATTAGTTCTGTATGGTTCCATAATATTCTGCACAAAAATTATAGACATCATTGTTGTACCCACACACTACACTTTGTCAAATATTTGTGTATATTCATTCATTTTGAAAATTAGATTCAACTGAAATGGATAGCGATGGTTCATCCGAAGGAACAAACCAATTTATAAAAGAAGCGCTGGACGATATACCGGGTGACAATGGGACTAGGGCCATGCCTATATCTCTTTCACTTATCCACCGATTTGAATGGAGTTTTCAAAATATTTAAATGAGACATCTTTTCCCGATTGAAAAAACAAAAAAACAAAATGGCCGACCCCGGGCCCAAAAAACCCCCTTTTAAAAACCCCCCATGCCTTTTCCCCCCCCCCAAAAAAAAAATTTTTTTTTTGGGGGGGGCCAAAAAAAGGGAAAAAAATTTTTTCCCGGAAAATTTTTTTAAATTTTTAGAAAAAATTTAAAAAGGGGGGAAAAAAAAAAAAGGGGGGGGGAAAAAATTTTTTTTTCCCAAAAAATTTAAAAAAATTTTTTTGGGGGCCCCTTTTTTAAAAACCCAAAAAGGGTTTAGAAGGGAAAACCTTTGGGGGCCCCCCCCCCGGGGGGGGGAAAAAAAAAAAAAAAAAAAGGGGAAAAAAAAATAAAAAGGGGGGGAAAAAAAAAAAACCCTTTGGAAAGGGGGAAAAACCCCCTTTTAAAAAAAAAAAATTTTTTTGGGGGGAAAAAATTTTTATTTGGGGGAAAAAAAAAATTTTTTTTGGAAAAAAAAAAAAAATAAACCCTTTTAAAAACCCCTTCCCCCGGGGGAAAAAAAAAAAGGCCCAAAAAAAAAATTTCCCTTTTGAAAAAGGAAAAAAATTCCAAAAAAAAGGGGGGTTTCGGGGGGGAAAAAATTTTTTTCGGGAAAAAAACCCCCCAAAAAACGGAAAAAAGGGGTTAAAATTTTAAAAAAATTTTTTTTAAATTTTTTGGGGACGGGAAAAAGGGGGGTTTTTAAAAAAACCCCAATTTTTTGAAAACCCAAAAGGAAAAACCCCCCCGGGGGTTTTTTTAATTTTTAAAAAAAAAATTTTGCCCCAAAAAAAAAAAAGGGGGGGAAAAACCCCCAAAAAATTTTTTTTGGGGGGGGAAAATTTTTTTTCGGGGTTTTTTTCCCCCCCAAAAAAAAAAAAAAAAATTTTCCCTTTTTTCCCCCCCCCAAAAATTTAAAAAAACCCCAAAAAAGGGGGGGGAAAATTTTTTCCCCAAAAAAAAAAAAGGGGGGAAAAAAAAAAAAAAGGGGGGGAAATTTTAAAAAGGGGGGTTTAAAAAAAAAAAAATTTAAATTTTTTTTGGGGGAAAAAGGGGTTTTTTTCCCCGGGGGGGAAAAAAAAAAAAAAAAAGGGGGAAAAAAAAACCCTTTTAAAAAAAAAAAAAATTTTAAAAAAAAAGGGGAAAAAAAATTTTTTTTAAATTTTCCAAAAAAAAACCAAAATTTTTAAAAAAAATTTTTAAAAAAAAAAATTCCCCCAAAAAAAATTTAAAAAAAAAATTTTTTTGGGGGAAAAATTTTTTTTTAAAATCCCCCAAAAAAAAAACCCCCCCCCCAAAAAAAAAAAACCGGAAAAAGGGGGCCCCAAAAAAAACCCGGGAAAAAAAAAAACCCCTTTTTTGGGGCCCCCCGGGGGGGGGAAAAAACCCCAAAAAAAAAGGGGAAAAATTTTGGGGGGGGGGGCCCCCAAAAAAAGGGTTGGGAAAATTAATTTTTGGGAAAAAAAAAAAGGGGGGGGGAAAAATTTTAAATTTAAATTTTTGGGGCCCCCAAAAATTTTTTGGGGAAAAAACCCCCCCCTTTCCGGGGAAAAGGGGAAACTTAAAAATTTTTTTTTTTTTCCCCCCCCTTTTTTTTTTTTCCCCCCCGGAAAATTTAAAAAAAAAAAAAAAAACCGGGGGGAAAAAAAAAAAAAAACCCGTTGGGAAAAAAGGGGTTTTTTTTAAAAACCCTTAAGGGGGGGGGTTTTTTAAAAACCCCCCCTTTTTTTCCCCCCCCAAAAAAAAAAAAAATTTTTTTTGGGGGGAAAAAAAGGGGGAAAAAAAAAAAAAAAAAAGGGGAAAAAAGGGTTTTTAAAAAAAAATTTAAACCCCCCAAAAAAAAAAATTTTTTTTAAATTTTTTTCCCTTTAAAAATTTTTTTTAAAAAAGGGGGTTTTTAAAAAAAAACCAAAAATTGGGGGGCCTTTCCCCGGGGGGTTTTTAAAGGGTTTTGGGGGGGTTTTTTTTTTTTTTTTTTTTTACCCAAAAAAAACCCCCCTTTTTTGGGGGGGAAAAAATTTTTGGGGCCCAAAAGGGGGGGTTTTTTTCCCCCCCGGGGGGGGAAAAAAAAGGGCCCGGGGGGGGTTTTTTTCCCCCAAAAAAAAAATTTTTTTTTTAAAAAAAAAAAAAAAAAATTTAAAAAAAAAAAAACCAAAATTTTTTTTAAAATTTAAAAAAAGGGAAAAAAAAACCCCAAAAAAAATTTAAATTCCCCGGGAAAAAAAAAAATTTTTTTTAAAAAAGGGCCCCCCCCTTAAAAACCCCAAAGGGGGGGAAAAATTTTTTATTCCCTTTTTTAATTTTTTTAAAAAAAAAAAAAAAAAAGCCCCCGTCAAAAAAAAGGGGTTTAAAATTTTTTCCCCAAAAAAAAAGGGGGTTTTTTTGGGGAAAAAAGGGGGGGGCCCCCAAAAAGGGGGGGAAAAAATTTTGGGGAAAAAAAATTTTTTGGGGGGTTTTTTAAAAAAAATTTTTTTTTTTAAAACCCAAAAAAATTTTTTTAAAAAACCCAAAGGGGTTTTTTTTTTAAAAAAAAGGGTTTTTAAATTTTAAATTTTTCCCCAAAAAAAAAGGGAAAAAAAAAAACCCCTTTTTTTTGGTTTTTTCCCCAAAAATTTTTTAATTTTTTTGGGGGGTTTTTTAAAAAAAAAAAAAATTTTTGTTTTGGGGGAATTTTTTCCTTTTTTTTTAAATTTTTGGGGGTTTTTTTTTCCAATTTCGGGTTTTTTTTTAAATTTTTCCTTTTAAAATTTTTTTTTAAATTATTATTAAAAAAAAAAATGGGGGCCCCCCCAAGGTTTTTTTTCCGGTTTTTTTAAAAATTTTTTTTCCCGGAAAGTTTTTCCCCCCCCCCCCTTTTTAAAAAAATTTTTGGTTTTTTTTAAAAAAACCCTTTTTTTTTTCCCCCCCTTTTTTTTTTTTTTTGGCCAAAAAAACCCCCCCCAAAAAGGGGGGCCCCCAAAAAATTTTTTTCCCCCCCGGGCCCAAAAAAGGGGGGGAAAAAAAATTTTTAAAAAAAAAAAATTTTTTTTTAAAAAAAATTAAAACCAAAATTTTTTAAACCCTTTTTAATTTTTTCTTTTTAGAAAATTTTTTTAAATTTTAAAAAAAAATTTTTTTTTTTTTTATAAAAAGGGGGTTTTTTTTTTAAAAAAAAAATTTTTTTTTTTTAAAACCCCCTTTTTTTTTTTTTCCAAACCCCCTTTTTGGGTTTTTTTTTTTAAAAAAAGGGTTTTTTTTTGGGTTTTTTTTTTTCCCCCTTCCCGGGGGTTTTTAAAAAATTTTAAAAATTTTTTTTTTTTAAAAAAATTTTTTTTTTTTAAAAAAAAAAAAATTTTTTAAAAGGGGGAAAAATTTTTGGGGGGAAATTACCTTTTTTTTTAACTTTTTTTTTCCCTTTTTGGGGTTTTTTGGGTTTTGGAAAAATTTTTTTTTTTGGGAAAAAAAAAATTTTTTTTTTTTTAAAAAAAGGGGTTTTTTTTTCCCTTTTTAAAAAAAAAAACCCTTTTTTTCCCCTTTTTTTTTTAAATTTTTTAAAAAAATTTTTTTTTTGGTTTTAAAAAAAAATTAAAAAATAAAAAAATTTTTAAAAATTTAACCCCCTTTTTTTTTTTTTTTTTTTAAAAAAAAAAAAAAAATTTTTTTAAAAAAATTTTTTTTTTTTAAAAAAAAAATTTTTTAAAATTTTTTTTTTAATTTTTTAAAAGGAAAAAAAAAAAAAATTTTTAAAAAAAAAAAAAGGGGGGTTTTTTTTTTTTAAAAAAATTTTTTTAAAAAAATACCCTTTTTAAAATTTTTTTCCCCCCCCAAAAAAAAATTTTTTTTTTTTTGGGGGGAAAAATTTTTTTTTTAAATTCCCCCTTTTTTTTTTTCCCCCCCCCCCGGGGGAAATTTTAAAAAAAAAAAAAAAACAATTTTTATTTTTTAAAAAAATTCCTTTTTTCCCCCCTTTTTAAAGGAAAACCCCTTTTTTCCCCAAAAAAATTTTTTTAAAAAAAAAAATTTTTTTTCCCCTTTTTTTGGGGGTTTAAGGGGGAAAATTTTTTTTGTTTTAAATTTTGGGTTTAAAAAATTAAAAGGGTTTTCCGGCCCCAATTTTCCAAAAATTTTTTTTAAAAAAACCCTTTTTCCTTTAATTTTTAAAAAAGGGTTTTTTTTTTAAAACCCAAAAAAAAAATTTAAAAAAAAAATTTTAAAAAAAATTTAAAAAAAAAATTTTAAAAAAATTTTATTAAAATTTTTTTTTTTTTAAAAAAAAAAATTTTTTTTTAAAATTTTTTTTTAAAAAAAAATTTTAAAAAAAAAAACCCCCCCCCAATTTTTTAAAAAAACCCTTTTTTTTTTTAAAAAAACCAAAAAATTTTTTCCCCTTTTTTTTCCCCCCTTTAAAAAATTTTTTTTTAAAAAATTTTTTTTTTTTTAAAAAAAAAAAAATTTTTTTTTTAAAAAAAACCCCAAAAAAATTTTTTTTTGTTTTTTTTCCCCCAAAAAAAAATCCCTTTCCCCCTTTTTTAAAAAAAAAAAAGTTCCCTTTTTTTTTAAATTTTATTTTTCCCCCCTTTTTTAAAATTTTTCCTTTTTTTTTAATTTCCCAAAAATTTAAAAAATTTTTTTAAAAAATTTTTTCCCCCTTTTTTTTTGGGGTTTTTTTTCCAATGGGGGGGTTAGGGGGAAAAAAAAAAAATTTTTTTTTTTTTTTTAAACCCCCAAAAATTTTAAAAAAAATTTTTTTTTTTAAAAACCCTTTTTAAAAACCCTTTTTTATGGGAATAAATTTTTTTTTTTGGAAAATTTTTTAAAATTTTTAAAAAAAACCCTTTTTTAAAAAAAATTTTTTTAAAAAAAATTTTTTGTTTTTTTTTTCCCCCCCAAAAATTTTTTTTTTTTTAAAAAAACCCCCCCTTTAAATTTTTTGGAAATTTTTTTCCCCCCCCCCTTTTTTTTTGTTAAAACCCTTTTTTTTTTAAATTTTTTTATTGGGAAAAAAAAAAAAATTTTTCCCTTTTTTTTTTTCCCCCAAAACAAAATTTTACCTTTTTTTAAAATTTTTAAATTTTTTTTTTCCCGGGCCCCCTTTAATTTTTTTTTAAAAAAAAAAAAATTTTTTTTCCTTTTTTTGTTTTTTAAAAAAAACCCCCAAAATTTTCCCTTTTTTTTTTCCCCCCCTTTTTTTTGGGGTTTTCCCCCTTTTTTTTTTTTATTTTTTTGGCGGGGTTTTTTCCCCCTTTTTTTTTCCCCCCCAAAAAAATTTTTCCCAAAAAAAAAAAAAAAAAATTTTAAAATTTCCCCAAAAAAATTTTTTTTTTTTTTCCCCCAGGAAATTTAAAAAAAAAAAACCCAAAAAAACTTTTTTTTTTTAAAAAAAAAAAAACCTTTTAAAAAAAACCTTTGTTTTCCCCCCAATTAAAACCAAACTTTGGGTTTTAAAAAATTTTTTTTTTTGGGCCAAAGGGTTTTTTTCAAAATTTTTTTTTTAAAAAAAAAAAAGGCTTTAAAAAACGGAAATTTTTTTAAAAAAAAAATTTTTTAAAAAATTTTTTTTTTTTTCCCCCCAAAAACCCTTTTTTTTTTTTTCCAAAAAACCCCGTTTCCTTATTTTCCTTTTTTTAAAAAAAAAAATTTCCCTTTTTTTTTTTTAAAAAGGGGGTTTTTTGGGGAAAAAAATTTTAAAAACATTTTTTTTTTGGAAAAAGGGTTTTTTTTTTTATTTAAAAAAATTTTAAAAAAGGGGGAAAAAAATTTTAAAAAGGGGGGGGGAAAAATTAAAATTTTTTTAAAAAACCCCTTTTCCCCCCCTTTTTTAAAAAAAAAAAAGGGGTTGGGTTGGGTTTTTTTGGTTTTTTTTTTTTTAAAAAATTTTTTTTTTTTTTTTTAAAAAGGGGGGGAAAAAAAGGGGGGAAAAAAAAAAAAAAAGGGGGGGGGTTTTTAAAAAAAAAAAACCAAAAACAATTTTTTTTTAAAAAAAAAATTTTTTTAAAAAATTTTAAAAAAAAAATTTTTTTTTTTTTGGGGAAAATTTTTTTTTTGGGGGGTGAACCCAAAAAGGGGGGAAAATTTTTCCCAAAAAAGGGTTTTTTTAAAAATTTTTTAAAAAGGGGGCCCCGGTTTTCCCCCTTTTTTTTTAAACCCCCCTTAAAACCCCTTTTAAAAATTTTAAAATTTTTAAAAAAAATTTTTTTGGGGGAAAAAAAAATTTTTTTTTTAAAAAAATTTTTTTTTTAAAAATTTTTAAAAAAATTTTTAAATTTTTATTAAAATTATACCACTCCACTTCGAGATACAATGGACTTCTACCACAGGTTACATATGATATTGTTGCCAAATTTTCATTTCGGAATTGAAAATAATAATTATTTTTTTTGGCCCAGGAGGCCTTCATCAGGTTGAAATCTATACTAATTTACATCAGTAACTCATAGTATTAGTCATTTCATCGAAAAGATTATTAACAAATCCTACACCAGAAATTAAAATTTTCCTTTTCCAGGAAATTGGAAATGATGCTGAGGAAAGAACCAGCTGATCAAAACCACATCCACTTCATTGTCAGTGAATAAGCGGAAACTAATATTTTAGCATATGTTAATTTTTTTCCATCTGCCTCAGAGCGAGAATTCAACATTAAATGTGGGATCAGCAGGTGAAGTGCCAGAAAAGTATTGAAAAAACGTAAATATAGCTCCTATAACTACAGTTTGCATCAGCATCTATATGAAAATGACCAAGAATATAGACTTAGTTATTGTAATTGGCTTTTGCGTCATCATGATTTGAAAAAGGATTTTGAATCAAAGATACTGTTCGCAGATGAGACTGGTATGTTCGATAGGGATAATACAAGGTTCTGGGCTCAAAAAAATCTTGCCGAGATAAGGTATTTTCAAGGGAGATTTGAATTCAACGTCTGGGTAGGAATCATAGAACCAAGAGTTATCAGACCAATTCTTTTCGACGGACCTTCGACGGGCCAAAGATATCTACAATTCTTAGAAAACGATATTTAAAATAATATCAACGATTTACCTGATAACATCAGGAACAATATATTTTTCCAGCAGGATGGTGCAGGACCACATAATGCTAATATTGTTCGGCAATATCCTAGTGATACCTATGGGCAGAAATGGATCCAATCAGATGGCCAGCAAGATCGCCCTATTGATTTTTCTTCATGGGGTCACATAAAATCAAAAGTATACTCGAGGAGACCAACTTCTTTGGAGGACTTGAGAGATAGAGTTGAGCGCGCATTTCAGGAAATTCATGCTCATAAACTGATAAATGTGTACAGAAATAGAACTAGTCTATGTGTTAGGGAAAACGGGCAACACTTCGAACATACCATTGGTCATTAATAAATAGAATGACTTTTCAATGGTTGTCATACTTTTCTATTGAAATCAGGATGATGGAATTGTGAGTACCAATTTGTACGTTGAATGTTTCACTGTTTCAGTCGTTAGATTCATTCAAACAGTTTGATTATATCAGAGTAATCTTTTCTGTAATGGGTTTATGATCGTTACATATTGTCAAGTCGATTATTTTTGGTAATTCATTGTTACCATTCTGAAGTAGAGTTTGAAAGAATGAATAGATGTCATGTTACCTACCAATTTTTTCAGATTGATTTCATTTTGTTGTATGGCTCTCTACGTTTTGAACAAAAAGGGAGTAGTACATAATGTATATCGTTGAATTGGTAATCAAATTATCTATCAAATGGCAAGATGATCCTCGGTAGATACCATTTGAAAAAAAACGATGTTTTCGTTAAAAATGCGTTTAGAAAATTTCAGTTCCTGCTGTAGGATTTGTTATTGATCTTATCGATGAAATGGCTATCATTATGAGTTTCTGATGTTAATTAATATGGATCTTAACCTGATCCAGGCTTACAAAGCTAAAAAAAATAAGTTTTTTTTTAATTGTGAAATAAAAATTTGGCAACACTGACGTATGTAATTTGAGCCGTAGAATCCGAAAAACATCAAACATTCACTGTGTTCCATTTAAAAAATTGAAGTTGGTGGCTATTCCGGAAACCGGAGATCGGCCATTTTATTTCCATATATCTGTCAATCATTTCATTCAAATCAGTTGATAAGTGAAGGAGATATGGGCATGGCCTTAGTTCCATTGTCACCCGGTATGCCTACTAATAAAGGTTATGTCAATAGAAATATTTTATTATCTGACAATACAAATTCAATATGTAATATTGTAGTTTGTAATGGTTATCACAATTAGTGGTGCCTGTCGAAGAGGTGAATTATGGAAGTTAAGGTGAGCGTTCCGTATAGTATATTTTTATTTCAAGTTGCATCGAGAAACGGTTACACTTTCAGAACTCAAATTTGGTAGGAAAACACAGAATAGATCAGAGTACTAATTGAAAATATTGAGATAATTTTTTTTTCGAAAATGGAGATTTGTTTGTCAGAAATTGAAGGGAATAAGCCAATACATGCTTCTTTTTTATTTCAAACGGAAGACAAATGAAAATAGCTCAACTTTCGATTAAAAGCGAATCTCCAGAAAATTTCTTTTGTATTACATTACATTACATTAACTTGTATTACGAAATGGGCAGCAAATAACCAAATTCAAACATATAGCGGGAAATAGATACCACTTTACCAACATTTTTACTCATTTCATAGTCCAGCCGTTTTCAGATAGAGACCAGCATTGTGAATTCCATTCATCCAGTGCCTTCTATACTAGAATGGAATAGAAATGTGATTCTGCTAACGTCTTCAGAAGTGGGAAGATAGAGAAAATGAAAGTTTCGGATGCGTCGATTATTCATAATCGTATCATGGAGAGTAATTTGGGGAAGGATCAATAAAAATCAAGAATCAATGACGGGGTCCGGAGGTTCTATTTGTATAACAAAGCTATCACCGACTGATAATAGGCACAGGATAAATATTTTTTTTAAACTCCATTCTTAGGGTAGTGCATCCCTTTGCAATATTCCGAAAATGGTTATTTTTCGCAAAACGCTGATATTTTTTTACAAGTTTTTAATCCACCTTCCCTTGTTTGTTTCTCTGTAATTATTATCATTTTTTCGACTGTACGTTCGGTTGAAATTTTGCAAAAAAATATCTGTGTGGAACTATTTGAATTGTTATTATCGATAAGTTTCATTGTGAGGTTAGGATATATCCCATAATGAAGATAACCTACTTACTTACTTATGCTGTTTTCCGTTGTCCTGTTATCCCGGTATCTCGTTATCTCGTTAATTCGTTTGGCAGGCATAATTGATTTGACAGCGGAGGTCATGCTTTGTGACGACTATTATGAATTTACGATTCATTCATTTGTAACAAAGAACCAAAATATTATTTTTCATGACCCTCACTCTGAAATAACAGTTCACCCCTTAGGGGTTGAATTTGTAAAAACACCGGAATATGTATTTCTTTATTTGCACCGATGAAATCAAATACTAATTTTCATGACCGCAACTTGAAAACTAACAGTACTCCTACACAAATTTTCAGCCCCCATTGTAAGCCCTTTGGGGTTGAATTTTCAAAAACCCTGAAATACGTGTTCTTCACTCGAGAATGAGAGCCCAAATATCAATCTCCAAGACTCTAACCTCAAAACTAACGGTACTTTCACTTCCAGCTCCCTTCTCATCCCCTCTCACCCTATTTCTCATCCCCCTTCTCACCCCCCTGTTCAACCCATTAGGGATCGAATAAAAACTTTCCTTAGTAGTCATGTACGTCATCATAGGAATACGATGTCAAAATTTCAGTTCTTTAGTTCCAGCGGTGGGATCTGGGTTTCTTTGTTATATCTCCAGTTCTCGTCATCGTAGCAAGATAAAGTACATACCAATGTATTTTTATTTCAAGTTGCATCGGGAAACGCTTACACTTTTATAACTCAAATTTGGTAGGTACACTCAGAAGAGATCGGAGTACTAATTGAAAATATTGACATTGAACTCTTTTCGAAAATTGGGATTTTTTTGTTGAAAATTTAATGGAATAAGCCAATACATGCTTCTTTCTGATTTCAAACGAAAGACCTATGAAAATAGCTTAACTACCGATTGGAAGCAAATCTCCAGAAAATTTCGTTTGGGACATTAACTTTTATTACGAAATGGGCAGCGAATAGCCAAATTTAAACATATAGCGTGAAATAGTTCACACTTCACCAACATTCTTACTCATTTCTTAGTCCAGCCGTTTTCGGATAGAGTGCGCTATTGTAAATTTTATTTATCCAGGCCTACTAATGAAGTAGGAATGTGATTTTTATAACGTCTTCAGAAGTGGCAAGATAGAGAAAATGAATGGTTCGACTGCGTAGATTCATAATCGTATCATGGGGTAATTTGGGGAAAGATCAATAAAAATCAAGGAACAATGACGGAGTCCGGAGGTTCAATCTGTATCACAAAGCTTTTCCTGACTGATAAAAGGAACACGAGTTTTCTTTCTTCTCTAAACCTTATTCTTAGGGTAGAGCACCTCTTTGCAATAATTCGAAAATTGTGTTTTTTAGCAAGTCGCAGATATTTCAACAAGATTTTATCCAACTTGTCTTGTTTGTTTGGTTATTATTTGTTTCGATTTGTACATTTGGTTGATATTTTGCAAAGGAATATCTGTGTGGAACTGCTTGAATTGTTATTATCGATAATTTCTATTGTGAGGTTAGAATATATCTTATAGTAAAGATTATCTACTCACTAACTTATGCTGCTTTCCGTTGTCCCGATATCCCAGTATCCCGGTATCCCGGTATCCTGGTATCCCGGTATCCTGGTATTCCGGTATCCCGGTATCCCGGTATCCCGGTATCCCGGTAGCCCCGGTATCCCGGTATCCCGGTATCCCGGTATCCCGGTATCCCGGTATCCCGGTATCCCGGTATCCCGGTATCCCCGGTATCCCGGTATCTCCGTATCACGGTACCCCGGTACCCGGTACCCCCGTTTCCCGGTATCCCGGTATCCAGTATCTCGGTATCCCGGTATCCTGGTATCTCGGTATCCCGGTATCCTGGTATCCCGGTATGTCGGTATCTCGGTATCCTGGTATCCCGGTATCCCGGTATTCCGGATCCTGGTATCCCGTTATCCTGGTATTCCAGTATCTTGGTATCCCGGTATCCGGTATCCCGGTATCGGTATCCCGGTATCCCGGTATCCCGGTATTTGGTATCCCGGTATCCCGGTATCCCGGTTCCCGGTATCCTGGTATCCCGGTATCCCGGTATTGCGGTATCCCGGTATCCCGGTATCCCGGTATCCTGGTATCCTGGTATCCCGGTATCCCGGTATCCTGGTATCCCGGTATCCCGGTATCCCGGTATCCCGGTATCCCGGTATCCCGGTATCCCGGTATCCCGGTATCCCGGTATCCCGGTATCCTGGTATCCCGGTATCCCGGTATCCCGGTATCCCGGTCTCCCGGTATCCTGGTATCACGGTATGCGGATATTTCGGTGTTTCGGTATCATGTTATCCCATCAATTCGTTTGGCAGGCATTATTGAATTGACAGAGGAGATTATGCTTTGCGACGACTATTATAAATTCACGATTCGTTCCTTTGTAGCAGAAAGCCAAAACATCAATTTTCATGACCCTAACTTGAGAATTAGCGGAACGTTCAACCTCTTTAGGATTTAAATTTGTAAAAACACCAAAACACGTATTTCCGTATTTGTAACAATGACCTCAAACACTAATTTCCGCAACTTAAAACATAACAGTACTCCTATATAAACTTTCGACCCCCATTTCACCCCTTTGTAGTTGAATTTTCAAAAACGCCAAAATACGTGATCTCTACTTGGAAATAAGAGCCCAAATATCGATATATGAGGCTCTTACTTCAAAACTAACGGTTAGGTTAGGTGGGGTTTTAAGTGAGTGGGTCCCTTACAGCCCTCCATTGCGACCCATGAGGATCTATCATGGCTCACACCAATTCATATTTCAACAAATAAGTCCAGCTCCTTTACGAAGCCGATTAGTTCACCTGGTGAATGATTTCTCAGGTCCGATGGCAGAAGTGAGGCTCTGCCAAATATCGAGAACCTGATTCCGTCCGCAGCGGTCCAGGCGCATAGTATGTGCTCTGCTGTTTCGTCATCTTCAGGACAAAGACGGGATGCCAAATTATCCGTCAGTCCTAGCCTTGACATATGGTGATTCAGACGACAGTGGCCAGTAAGCAGGCCTATTAGACAACGTAAGTGTTCCCTACTGGAGTCTAACAATTATTTGGTGACATTTCCCGAAGGAGTTATAAATGCTTCGGAATGGACCGATCCTGGTGAGTTACGCCACAAGTCTGATACTTCCCTTGCAGTCCAAGTATTCAGTGTTTAGAAAAAAAGAGTTCTTTGGACCTTTGGCTGGTTGACTACTCCGTACTGATGAGGGCCAAGGAGCCTGAAACCGGTATGCGGATTGTTAGGTGAACACGACATAAATTAAACATAATCGAGCTTATCAGAAAGAAACATTTGCATTGAATGTCCATCGATATTATATGGAAGTATGCATGGATTTTCAGGTGAATATCATTCAACGTTCTGCGTGGTATTTGCCAGGAAAGTAGTTGTTTTTTACCTGAGATCTACCATTTTCTGGTTCAATTTTATATTGAATCCTTTATGTGAAGAAACCGTTTAATTCGATTTTTCTATTCATTCCACTTCACATGGCACTTATCTTTCACTATATGCTAGACGGGCTTGCCACTCCTACTGAGAAGGAATCTTTCATTTAGAAACCTATCGAGGTGGGAGATTTTCGGAGTGTTTCTTTCTGTCACTAGGTACCGCCAGTTGAAGTTTATCTTTTCCGGCGTACCTATAGGTGTTACAAGCTCGATGATGGTTTGTTTACGTTGTGTCTCACTTCAGCCAGAGTTCTTTGGACCTTTGGCTGGTTGACTACTCCGTACTGATGAGGGCCAAGAAGCCTGAAACTATTATGCGGATTGTTAGGTGAACACGACATAAATTAAACATAATCGAGCTTATCAGAAAGAAACATTTGCATTCAATGTCCATTGATATTATATGGAAGTATGCATGGATTTCCAGGTGAATATCATTCAACGTTCTGCGTGGTATTTGCCAGGAAAGTAGTTGTTTTTCACCTGAGATCTACCATTTTCTGGTTCAATTTTATATTGAATCCTTTATGTGAAGAAAACCGTTTAATTCGATTTTTCTATTCATTCCACTTCACATGGCACTTATCTTCCACTATTCAGTGTTTGTTTGGCAAAATTTGGGGAAATGCCAAGTGCGGGATCTGGTCCGATGAAATCCTTCGCGGCCTACTCTTTCGCGGGAGAGTTTGCCGCCTCATTGCCTTCCAGGCCGGAGTGGCCAGGAATCCAGACCAGGGACAAATTTTTGAATCTGTCCATTGAGGAGAGTCTTTTTTGACAGTTCCACATTTACTTGGATGTTGATCGGCACGAGCTTAGTGCTTTCTAAGCCGCTTGACTGTCTGAGATTTTTTTCATTATTTTATGTGTGAGGTTGGTTTTCTCCAATCTCTCTGCACATAAAACAATGGCATGAATTTCCGCCAGGAATAAGGGTCGCGTTAAGATCTCTGTCCTGGGTCCACGACTGGATACACCCGCATCAATGCCGGAGGGTGTTTTTTAACCATCTTTTAACTAACAGTTGTCTGCTACCAGTAGTTCTTTTTTCCAGAAGACTCCTTGGTTTCTATCTACTAACGGTACTTTCACTTCCAGCCCCCTTCTCAACCCCTTTCTCACCCAATATTTCGACCCCCATATCACCCCCGTTTTCACTCCTTTAGGAATCGACTAAAAACTTTCCTTAGTAGTTATCTACGTCATCATAGCAAAACGATGTCAGAATTTCATTCCTAAAGTTCCAGTGGTTTGGTCTGGGTTTTATTAGTATATCTCCGGTTTCCGTTATGAAATACATTTTTAAGTCCAATCATAAGAATTTCAACAAAAGAAGTTTTGTAGAAATCGGTCCAGTAGTTTTCACTCGAACAAACAAAGAACCAGACAAATACAATGTTATGATAACATATACTATCTGGCCGGTCTTGGCTTCGCACGGATGGATAAATCAAAGTTAAATGTACACTGACCCACGTAAGAGTTTCTCCACTTGAAGCTCGCACAAAAGTTCACCCGTATGGCTCCGTAACCCCGAAACTCATCTATCACATCACACTTATAATATGAAGGTCACAGAATGGATGTGAAGATGTATTTGTTACCACTGAACGCTGGAACTACCGAACGGATTGTGATGACATTGAGCAAATATATAGAAAAAAATAACCAGGAATGATGGAGGCTACTTTTAGCTATGTAATATAGCTAAAAGTAGCCACGAAAATGAAGCCACGATCAGGACAAAAAATAAATGAAAAAACAAAATTTTCATGAAAAAGCATAATAATATAGTGTTAGGCATATTAATATAGTGTTAGTCAGGTGATATTGAAAAATTAGAAGACGATTTTTTTATTGTTTTATAGTTTCACCATAAAACAAACTTCCTAACATCTGAACGCATCCATCTGGGTGTAGGGTGAGATATATTTTCAAATGTAAATGTTAATGATGAATTTGGCTAGTAAGATTACAAGTATATCATCAAGGCCTCTCTGTATACTAAGTTCAATGTTTTATTATTTTCTGGTAGCAAAATATATTGGTTTTCGGGAGACTCCACAACATGATTGTCAATGAAAAAGCACTCCTTTCTCAAATCTGTACCTACCAGTGAGAATGTTGAAAATTGAAAGCCAAAGCCCTTATACAAACGTTCACCCTGTTCACTCCTTTCACCCCTTTCAACCCCTAGAATTTCTGAATATATTGAATCCCGTTTTTTTTTTGTAACAAAGACCTCAAATATAAATTTTTATGACCCTCACTTGAAAACTCATGGTACTTTTATGGGAACTTCCAACCCTGGTGTCAACCCCTCCAGGATCAAAAAACCCTGTCATATATATTCTTTGATTGGAAAGAAAAGCCCAATACCAATTACCAAGATTCTAACTTCAAAACTAACTGTACTTTTACTCCTACCCACTTTTCACCCCTTAAGAGATATAACATCAGAAATTCCTTCCTTGGTGATTATCCATGTTATCATAGGAATGAGCCTTCGAAATTTCTGTTCTTCAGTTCCAGCGGTTTGGACTGAGCGTTGATCGTCAGTCAGTGGGACAGTCTGTCAGGACATTATATATGTATAGCTGGTACCCGCGGAATGTGTTTTAACTGTGATATCTCCAGTTCCCTTCATCGTATCAAAATAAAATACCAGTTTTTAAGTTTATTCATACGCTTTCAAACACTATAAATTTCATCATCGAAATAGTATAGATAGATAGATTCAAGAATAAATGTGCTTTCTCAGAGTTTTCAGGAAAATATTTTTCTTTGGAAAAAACATTGTTGTTCGTTTGCTGTATTTTGGCACCTATTTTGCAGCACTGTTTCTTTCACAAAAACTCTCTTATCAACAACCAATTCTATTTCTAGGAGAAATCATACTCTTTTGCATTTTCTTCTTCTTCGGGAGTACTAGACCGTTTCATCTAATGAATTTCCAGTTGCTACTGCTCATTCAACCCATACTTCTCAATTGCATATCATCGTGAGAAATATTGTGTCACGACGTTTTTTATATGGAAAATTTGTATTTGCGTGGCTCATGAGATTGCCAAAAACGCGATTTGTTTACTTTGTGTGAGGGGCAAAAATCATCCCCTATTGATTTTATTTATTTTATTTCAAAAATTCGATCATTATTGAGAAGTATTCACACCGTATTCGAATTCTAAGGAAACTCCAATTCCTTACTTGCCGTCGGAGGGGCGGAAATCATCACCTTATTATTTTATATTGAAAAAATCCATATCTATGGTGAAAAATGTTGTGTCACGATGCATTTCATATGGAAAGATAATGTTTGAGTGGCTTATGAGTTTGTTGATTACTTCATTGGCTTACCTGACGTTCGAGGTTGAATTCATCTCCATTTGACTTCATATGATGAAAATCCATAACATTGATAAAAAAATTGTGTCAAGAAAATTTCATAAAGGGATATTCTATTTCCATGATACATGAATTCGCAGAATATGAATCATCCCCAATAGACTTAATTTTGAAGAAAAAAAGGATTATTTTTATATAGAGAACTAGCATTCATATGGCATATGAGAATGGAGAAAACTCAAATTCTTTATTTACCGTCGCAGGGACGGTAATTGACCCCTATAAATTCCATTTGCATTTCACATAGGAGGTATTTGCATGTGGATGGGATTGCGGAAAACTCTAATTCCTCATTGATTTCATTTCAAAATTTCAGCCCTTGAACGGCAATGAAGTATTCGATAAACTGATAAGCTAATTGGATAATATATCTCACACATTCATTTTACCAATGATATGTATTTTTTCAAATAAAATCATTAAGAGAATATTTTTCACTGTTTCACATATACAGAATTTCAATACACCAAATCCAATAAACTGCTGACTTCATGAATTGGTCATAGAAAAATGCTTGACTGTTTTAGTTTCTGATAAACTTTAAACAAAATGCAGTGAGATGGAAAAACATCCAGGAAAAAAAAAATATAAGTGAATTTTGTATTCAAAAAATTATTTTTATGAGTAAAGGCAAACCTTTACTTATACCCAACAAAGAATATCAAGAACATATTGGCGTCGGAAAAATCTGGATTTCCAAAAATATGCCTAGGTTCTGCTTGCCCTGATGAACCAGCGCAGCCTCATTTGGACATTAATAGTTCGAATTATCAAAATTGGGTATCAGCGGATTTCAACACTCTTCTAGTTGTGTGATCCAGAAGAGGCTGCAGGAGAACTTGAGCACTGCATTCAGTTATAATTATAATATCTGGAAAACAACTTTGTTTTGTTTCGAAATATTGTCGTGAAAAGGAAATAATTGGGAATAATGTTCCAAAGCGCACTTTCGTAGAATTGTGTCCCCTCTTTGAGTCAAAGTAGCCAGCATGGACTGGACTAATATACTAGAGCAAACTAACGTAAATATTGCATGTAACATTTTTGATGGAACTGTTCCCCTAAAAATGAATCAAACCCGTAGATACCCGCCCTGGTTTACTACGCTCATTATAAAAACGATTCGGAAGAAAGAGCAATCTCATAAAAACTATCGAAAATTTAAAACACAATTTTATCTCCAACAATTCGAATCATTAAGAACACAGGTAATAATAATAATAATAATAATAAACAAATTTTATTTCAAAGAACATTACAATACACATACAATGTAAAATAATATTAACAGAAATAATGGTCAGAAGCCTTTGCAATTAATTTCAGTGTTTACCCATTCCAATTTAAATATTCTTCAGAACTATAGGGCTCTATCTCTATTAGTAAGTTGAATATTTCTTTCTTGAATGTTCTCAATTGTTTAGTATTTTTGATTTCAGCTGGTAATTTGTTAAACATTTTGAGGCAGTTGTAAAACGCACCTTTTTCACTCATAGTCAATCTATGTATAGGATAAGTGTAATTGAGGTTCCTTGTGCTATACATGATCTGTGGTTTGCAGTCATCAAACAAATGTGTGTTTTTGAAAAAGAAAATAAGACACTCCTGTATGTATATTCCAAAGGTAGTAAGGATTTTAAGGTTTCTGAATTTGCCTCTGCAGGACTCATTTATTTTTAGATTGATCATTAATCTCAAAATTCTTTTCTGTTGGATGAATACTCTACATAAATCTCTACTACCCCAAAGAATATAATTCCATACCTCAAGAGGCCTTCAAAGTTTGCGTGGTACACAGTTTTTTGGGTAGAAAGATTGGTGTATTTTTTAGGACTCTCATACTGTAACAAACCGTGTTGAGTTTTTGCAGATACTGTCTATGTGTATATCTCCCAGGTCATTGTTTCGTCTATGTACAATCCCAGAAACTTTGTAACAGAAGATATGTTAAAGTTGATATCATTCAAGATGATGTCATTTGGTGTATATCCCATCTGGCTGGTTTTAAAAAGAACAAGACTGGTTTTTTCATTATTGCAAATTTGCTTATTTGTTCTAAACCAATGGTTAGCATTATTTAAAGTGTGTTGGGATGTTTCTATCAAGTCAGGCCATGTTGATGCATGCACAAGTATATTGGTATCATCCGCATAGTTCGTTAATTGACAGTTAGCTTGAATGATAGTTGTTATATCATTTAGATAAATAATAAATAATAAAGGTCCCGTTATGCTTCCTTGAGGCACTCCGTTTTGAACTAGACTGATTTCCGAGTTACTCGTAACTCCGTCTTTAGAAATCACAACTTTTGTTTTCTGTTGCTTAGGTATGACCTAAACCATTTTAGAGCAGGTCCCCTTACTCCATATTTATCTAGTTTATACAGCATTATGTCGTGGTTGAGGCAATCGTATGCCTTTGATAAGTCCAAAAACATACCCAATATCAAATTGTTATTTTCAAGTTCTTTCAAAATGTTATTTATCAACTGGAAGACTGCAGTCTGGGTAGATCTACCCTTCTGGTACCCATGCTGGATGTCATTAAATACATTGCATTTTGTTAAAAAATTTGTGAGTCTATTGCACATAGCTGTTTCAAATATTTTAGAAAAGGAAGAAAGTATACTTATTGGTCTATAATTTTCTATTAGGGCTTTATCTCCTTTTTTATGGATTGGTTTGATTAAGGCTAGTTTTAAAGCTTCCGGGAATATTCCAAATTTAAATGAATTATTGATAATATGAACTAAAGGGGTACTAATATGATAGATACATTTTTTTATAACAATGATAGGTACCTCATCATCGCCGCTGCTTAATTTATTTTTGAAACATCCAACTATTTCCCTAACTTCTCGTTCATCCACTGGCGTAACAAACATAGATTTATCGTTTGTAAGTATATTACTAGCAAAAGGTGCATTCCCCAACTGGTCCAAAAGTTTGTTTGTAATGTTTCTAAGGAATTCACTGAAATTATTTGCAACCTCTTTAGAATCCCCCTGAACCTCTATTTCATTTTTGCAATTCACCTCTCCTGTATTTCCTTCACGATTTGCCATGTATGTTTTATTTTACAATCTGATTTCTGAATTCGTGTTTGATAGTTTCTTGCCCTAGCAGTTGTCAGTAGGTTATTGTACTCTTTTTAATTTCTCTATAAACATTATTGTATCTTGGATCAGTTGAACTAATAGTGTAAAAGATATCTAGCCGATTTTTACATTCTATGATTTCAGGCGACTGTTTCTTGTTAAATTGTTTTTTATTCATTGGATTAATTCTTCTCAAAGGAAAGCTTGCGTTAAAGTGGTGTAGAAATATATCCGTGAAGAGATCCACTGTTTGTTCACTTCATGATTATCTTTTTTGTAAAATTCATTCCAATTTGCCTTATCAACCTGTCACAGAAGTCCTTTATGTTTTCATCATTGAAATGACGTTTCATTGAAATTTATTTTCCTTTTTTGGTGTTTGATTTATTGCTATTTTTTGGGCTGTGTTGTGTGAAATCGTAGATTGCAATACTGTAGCACAAAAATTTTCATCTAAGTTTGTTATAATTTTGTCCAGACATTTTCTTGACCTATATGTGATACGAGTCGGTTCATTGATTGTAAGGGTTAAGTTAAAGGAGCTAAGAGTGAAATTAATTCTTTTTCTCTCTGCTATTCGATAGAAAATCAATGTTAAAATCGCCCATTAATATTAGCTTTTGCTTTTCGTTAAAAAATACACATAACATGTCCTCCAACTTTTTTACAAACATATTAAAATTTCCACATGGTGGTCTGTATATAGAGATAACTAAAATTTTTTTGTCATTCATGAACAATTCACAGGCACAACACTCAATCATACCCTCCTCCGATTTATCTTCTGCTTCCCTTCTTTCCTTGACATGACAGCCCCTTCTGACATAAATTGCACTGCCTCCATGTTTATGTGCCTCCTTCCGACAGAAACTCGCAACCAGGTCAAAATTTTCGATTCCCAGCTTGTTTAGTCGATCTTTTGTTTGCCAGTGCTCTGTTATACATAAGCACATGCAATCTCCTTGGCTCTTCAGTAGATCTGTTATCCCGTCAATACTATTTCCTAATGACTGTGTATTTTGGTGGATTAAGCTGCTATTCCGACTTTTCTTCAAATTACTTGATGTGAGTGGAGGTCTATCGATTTTGTTCAGAAAAAATTTCCTGGGTTTCCATTATGCTGATCCTCATAAGAATTATATTTCGAAGTCAAACCTTTGGTAGTTTGGTTCCTACCATGAAACATTTCTTTTTGGGAATACTGGATTTCAGCTCCTTGATGACAAACTCTTCTGTTTTTCCTAGTTTATCTTCCAGGTAATTTTGAATATGACTCACTTCTACATCAGGTAAAACCCGATATAGATACATCCAGGCCTTGGGTAACACTCCTCGAAAACCAAAATCATTAGCTTCTTCTGATTCGCCAATATTTCTTTTTTTCTCTTTTCTATTTTTTCCCCTCTTATTCCCCACCTTAGTGAATTCTCCCTCCTCGTTTTCCATTTTGTCAGCGTCTGCATTGAGAATCGTTGTTTCAGACACGTCATTCACTATTTGCTGTGTTTGTGGGTGTTCAGGGAATTTCCTTTTTTGTTCATTTATTTTGTTTACTGTTTTTGTTACCATGGAATGCCCAGGTTTTACTGCTTCTTAATTTTCGAGTAAAATCAGATATTTCTCATCTTTTCGTATAATAATTTCCTTAATAGGTCATTTTCAGTTCTTAGAGACTCGATAAGACTATTGGTTTCTGTATTTTCGTTACCTTTTTGGTCTTTGTCGTCACTTAGAACCACATAACCTTGTACATTTGTTGACAGTGTTTCCTTACAGCACACTATTCTACTTTCATCTATCTCTTCATGATTTCTTCTTTCACTGCAGCTCTTGTGGTATGCTTTGCCACACTTCACACAAACTGTGACTTGAACTGGTTTTGACTTACAACATTCAAACATTTTGCACGTTTTATCAGAGAGCACATTCCCAACATGTTGTGGGACCGCCATCTTTTACTATCAAAAACTCAAATAAATGAAGCATACCAGAACTTTGTCAGTGAAGCTGAGAATAAAATATACGAAGATCCGACTGCCTTCTGGAGTTTCATTCAGAATAAAAAAGGCAACTCAAGAATACCAGGAGTCATGAAGGGCGATCACAATGCTTACACTGAACCGCAAAAAATAGTCGACGCCTTTGCAAACTATTTTAAGAGTGTCTGTCTACCTTATATCTGACGAGTCTGTAACTAGTGCACTTGACAACACTCCTTATCACTTTCAATGTATCAATATCGAACAAGTGACTGATATGGATATCATAGAAGCCGCAAAAAAAATTAAAAACAAACTTATTATCGGCCCCGATCAAATACCAAGCTTTCTAGTTGAAGATTGCATTCAACCTCTACTGACTCCATTACGCCATATATACAATTCAATATTGAGAACTTCTACATTTCCGGAAGTGTGGAAAATACCCCGAGTCTGTCCAATTGAAAGGGAGATAGAACTTCGGTTAAAAACTATAGGCAAATCTCCGTGCTAAGTGATTCCTCTAAAGTATTCGAAACAATCATATATTACTTCCTCTATGACTCAATCAAAAATGTTTTATCAGATGATCAACACGTATTTGTGGAAAAAAAGTCTTGCGTTACCAACTAAGCGTGCCTATCGCAATGTGTTACCGACGCTCTGGATAGAAAACTACAAATCGATGTTATTTACACTGATTTTCAAAAAGCCTTTGACCAAATTGACTTTCACATTCTTCTACATCGGTTAAAGGCATTTGGTTTTTCTACGAATTTAATAAACTTATTAACATCTTATTTATTTGGTAGGAAACAATACGAAGAATACGAAAACTTCCAGTCCCCTTTGTATACCCCCAGTTCCGGTGTTCCCCAGGGTTCAAACTTGGGACCACTTTTATTCCTATTATTTATTGATGATCTGGCAAAAAAAATGAACTGCTCAAAACTTCTATATGCTGACAACCTAGAGTTATTCAGAGTTGTCAAAGACCAAACAGACTGCAGGAATTTACAAGAGGATGTAGATTTAGTATTCGATTGGTGCCTCCACAATCATCAACAACTGAATATTTCAAAATGTTTCATCGTGTCATTTTCTAGGAAAAAAGATATGATAGAGTTTCCCTATCAAATAGATGACAATATCATCAACAGAGTCCGGAGATAAAAGATCTTGGGATTAAGTTTGATCGTGAATTCACATTTTCTCTGCAAATCGATGAAGTTGTATCATCAGCCAATAGGATGATGGGATTTGTTATGAGAAGTACTATAGAGTTTCGCAATGTCAGGCCAATTCTCACATTGTTCTATGTGTATGTGAGGTCCAAACTTGAATATGGGGCACTGATATGGTATCCCATATATAACTCTGAAATTAAATCTGTGGAAGCTGTTCAAAGAAAGTTCTTGGAATTCCTGCTATTTAAACAAACAGGGACGTATCCCCAAAGGGGGATCAATAACTCATTTCTTTTGAACCGCTTCGACGTAGTTTCTTTAAACACCCGTCGTCTTTTTATGACAATATCATTCCTTCACAAATTACTACACAACAATATTTCGTGCGCCTCACTTTTACAAAAAATCAACTTCCATATTCCTCGGCTGAATTCTACAAGTGAGACTACCTTTTACTGTGAAAATATTCGGACAAATGTTATGCATAGGGCACCCGTGTCATCAATGTGTTTTAATTACATATTATGGAATGTATTACCAATAGATCTTGAGCAGCTTATTTCTTATTCTCATTAAACTGTCGAGTAATTGTTCGTTACTTATTCAGCAGTAGCTTTCCTTCATTATATAGTTAATTAATCATTTATTTACATGTACGCATGTACATTCATTTAATTCATTCATTTGGAAGTTCATGCATTCGTATATATGTGTGTGTATATAAAAAAAAAAAATTTTTCTCTTTTCTGTAATTCGTTAGGTTGAATATTACCTCCAAAGCATTTCCTGTAATTGGGTGTACACCTGTTGGGAATAAAGAGCTATCTATCTATCAAATCTGAGTTGATATACAAAGCTTATGTTTCTTTATCTGTCATAGACGTTTCTTTCTTCCAACATTTACATTAAATGTATCCCAACATCTTGAAGTTCATTTTGACCAATTAGCTTATTCACGTTTTGTGTTCTCTTCTTCGGGTCCGCTGTGAACATTCAGCGAAATCCTTCTTTGGTGTGCCCATAATTCATTTTGAACCATTTTGGTTTGTATTTCTAGATTTTCTAATTAAAAATTATTTCCTGTTCAAACACAAAATTATAATTGTTGTAAAATGGTGCTTCACGCCAAGATGACTCCCGTAATTTCAAGTTTTTCTTTTTGATCAGAATATCCACTCTGCTCTTCACATCACCACAGTTTTCAAAATTTTCTCCTAGACTTTAAAAGAAATCATAGATAGCTTTGCTACTTTTTTATTACTGAATGGATATCGCACAAAGTACTATTTGATACTTGCCATGGCTAATATTTGTCGACTACCCAATCGAAAACATTAAGAATGCATCTCTTAGTTCCCAGTTCTTTTTTACAAAAAAAAAATCATAGAATATGTGTTGTGGTTAATATGATGTTGGCTATATATTTCGGTTGAGGATTTTTTAGGAAAGGAGTAGAATGAGATGACAAAAGGTTTCTTTCTGTTTTTTTATTTTGGTATGTTTTTTATTTTTGGTATGGTTGTGTCGAAGTATTGTTCAGACAAGCCATGATTTCCAGAGTTCTGAGGGTACGATATTCAAACTTGGCAGATGTGTTGGATTCAAGAATTCGAAAATTTTACAATATTTTATACTCTCTCATCACCTCCGGTTTTACCGAAAACGACCACAACTTGGGAATTTCGAATGGAACACCCTGTATATTTCTACTATTTTGGTTCCTAAGTGCGGTCACATTGAAATCACTCCATTGGACCTACTTCAACCAATCTGGTGCACATGAATGATGAGTGGAAAATATTGAATGACAGTGTTTTCCGCCTGGTTGAGTACCTATAGCGGTTTGATATTTTTTCTTGATGATTTCCCAGACACACATACCTTAGATTTTGATTTTCACGACAAATCCATCGATGGTTTCGAATCAAAAATCGGATGGATAACAATCCTAATTCACTAATTACTTGCCGAAAAATTATGAGGAAATTAGGGTATATCAACTATGCTGGGGATACAAAATTGAATGAAGTTGAATCAAAGAACATTGATTTTCACAAAACTGAAGTTTATAATCCATTCCAACAAAAAACCAACAAAATTTATGCGGATATTTTGCGAATATGAACGTCAAAAAAACAGATGTGTGAATAATATAAGGTACTCAAATGAAAAAAGAAAATATTAATTCGAAAACATTTTTATTAGAAAATATCTGGATAACTAAAAATTCCAATAAACAAACAAAAACTATGTATACTCTTGAATCGAACTATTTATTTCTCAAATATCATGAAATAATCTACTTCCCATAAAAAATTAATATTCAGCCATAGATGAATGGCACCAGATTTAAGAACTTAATATTCTCATTCACATTCGCGAATATCATTGACAGATATTCACATTCGCAAATGCTGTAAAAATGTTACATCACCAGTATCTATGCATTTCCAATTCTTCCTTGCTGACTAATGACTAAGTTTTGACTAGTGGCTACTAGCCCTAGTAGAAGCGAGAGGATTCACGTCTACAAATGCTAAAATATAAATTTCCATCATTTCATCAATGATTGACGTTTCAGGGTTGGGAGTTTATGGTGTGAGTTGTTTTTTCACAACGGGGACTTGATGAAAACATGGATGAAGTCTGTTGGGATACCTTTCAGCATACAAAGTTTCTGCGTTCCTCGATTTTTTCTTGCATTCGCCATAAATTGATATCATGTCTACTTGTCCACTTGAAATTCCCAAGTTGAGGTCATTTTCGGTGACACCGGCAGTGAAGGGAGAATTTGAAATATTGGAAAAAAACAATTCTTGAATCCAACTCATCTGCCAAGTTTGGATCTCATACCCTCGTAACTCTGGAAACGATGGCTTGCCAGGTAACCGGGTATATTCAAGAAATTGTAGTCGGAGAACATTAAAACAACACGAATTCAAGTATATATACATATGATTTTTCATTAGAAAAAACCATTGTAATTTATTTCAACTGACACGATAAACGTCAAACTACTTCTTATGGAAAGCTTTTCAATTTTCATTATGAATTCTGTGAATAAGGAGTTTTGTTAGTATCACAATATCATTTTCAAAATCATTTTTAGATTTCCAAAAAATTCAGTGAGGTCGCCAGGGGCGGGTCGGGGCAGAAAAATTACCAAGTGAGACTTACTAAGTATGCTTTGAGATATCATACCTTTGAACCAGCTATCTGTACCAAGGTGGACCTCAAAAAATCTAGCCTATGGAACTTGCATATTTTGAGTTCCTTTTCAAATGAGGTTATTTAAGATTTTGTAGTGAAAAGGACAAATTGGCGTTGGAGTTTTTTCTCTCACTTAGTTAAAGCACAGTTCTTCTCCTACACGCAGAAGTATCTGTTTTTTTCCACAAACTATTTTTGCCTGTATCTACTTGATTATTTATCTTTTTTTATGAATACTTATGGTACTCACGCCCCGAAATTATGCAAATTCAAGTATCTGTAACTCCTAGAAAAAAAATATAAGAAAATTACTTTTATTGCGACGTATCCTTGGAGACATTCGAGGATTCGATTAGCATCTTTTGAGAATGTCGGATTTGTCTACTGAAACCCGCTTCCTATATCACTGTGCGACGGCAAGTAAGGAAATGGAGTTTTCTGAAATGTCATAAGCCAAGCAAATACAATTCATATACAAAAAACGTCGTGACATTTTTCTACAATGATATGCAAATGTGAAAATAGTGAAGGTTGAATGGGTTGTTAAAACTAGAAATTCATGGAATCTTTTCGATTATGTAAAGTCATTTATGATACAACGAACAATTATCAACTTCCTATTTCAATCTATATGAAAATAAAAACCATCCTGCTTTTCCAAATTGCAGTCAAGAGCTGTTCCTTTCTAAATGAGATTATTAGAAATTTGGCTGCCAAAAATTAGCTGCCAGATATCGTGGGAATTCTGGCTGCTGAAAATCAGCTGTTAACTTCACGCCGGTTTATATATGAGATACTTTCTTATAATATGTCATTGTTTTAGGAGGGCAGCCAGAGCATGACAATTTGTCCAGTTTTGAAAATCTCATCATTGTTTTTTAGCATCGAGGGAAGTGAGTTCATAGAACTTGATTTCTTATTGAAAAGGAGTCTGCCTCTAAATACTCATCCAGCGATAATGTTTCACAAGGTGAATACACAGAATCACAATACACCAAATCTAATTGACTGCTGACTTTATGAACCTGAACTTGTGCATCATACACATCAGGAATGGCATGAAACTGAAGTATTTTTTCAAATCGATGCCAACATAAGGAATACAAATACATGTGTGATAATATAAAGGAGAGTAAGTGAATATTTTATCATAATCAGTATATTTACTTTACCTTCGCATAAAACACAATCAATTCGTGAAAATCATTTATTTCAATTTATGTGATGGGATGGAATTTCCGAGATCATTCATCCCTAGTTTTGGGTCAAGTAGTCCCTTAAAGTATTCCAACGTAATTGTTTGTACTTGTAATCGAAAACCTTGCATCTCGCTAATTTTAATGCCGTTCAATACCCAAATGTCTTTAATATCAACCACCTCCCCTGACAAAATCATCATAGACAGAAACATTTCATATTCCATTTTCATTGCACCCTGTATTACGTGAATCAATAAGATGTATCAACAAATAAACTCACCGTACTTTAAGAATAAAACAATCGAAGCAAAGCGGTAAATCAAAGCACAACATACAAGCATACAATCTACGCACTCTCAACAAGACTAACACAAAACCAATGGAACATTCCTATCATTGACTCTGTGATTCCCCCATGAAAAGTGACAGCTATGGGAATTAGGCATGTAACGACAAAGTGTCGCTTCAGATACCCACGCTATTCAGAACAGAGTGGTGTGAAGTTCTTTGGACTGCTTTGCTAGTTTCTGATATATTTATGTGTCAAGCAAAGGATTTGGAAATGGAAATTCTGTATTGAAAGCCAGAATTTTAGGTTATGAATTCAGAGTTCCTATATAAATGAAGATAATGTTTCCTTCTGTGACGCATACAACAATAAAACAAAATACTTAAATCATCAAGTATATTAAAATAATTTATTTGAATGAACAAGAATTCTCAGAACGATATATTCACGAATTTCGAATTTAAGTTGATTAATTTGTGTGAAACATGGTAGTTACAATTCTAATTGTTACATTGCTTTGGTTGCTGAAACTGTTTGTGAAACTACTGATGCGTTTGTTGTGATTGAGCTCGTAGCTGGAGTTATTGAGGTCCTTGTAGTGAAAGCAGGGTATACTGGATACTGGTGGGCCTACCAGTCAGGACCGGTGTGAAGTTAGCGGCCATTTCCTAGCGGCCGTTTTCATCTGGCGGCCAAATGACCAGTGGAGTCGGGTGATAAATTGAATTCGAAATTACAACCGAATCGAATGGCTGAAGATTTGGAATGGCAATGCGGTTTCAATTTAACAGAAAATGGACGAACACCACAAAAAACTATAGAATGATATACCAAGATACATTTGACATGATATTAGATAAAAAATTTGAAGCCACCCTCATAAACATTTAGCCAAGTTGATTTTCAGTCAACGTGTTACTGGAAGGCTATATAATATACCAAGAGATTACTGATCTGCAGGCCGTCAAAGGGGTAGTTTATATTGCCTATATCTCGAAAAAAAAACAAAAGCCACCTTCAAAAATGTTTAGCCAGATTCATTTTTGGTATGCGTATTGCTGGAAGGCTATATGATGATATATCAAGAGTTGATTGAATTGCAGGCTGTCAAAGGGGTAGTTTATAGCTGTAGATATTTTGAAAAAATCAAACATGTTTGGCTAAGTTCATTTTTGGTATATGTGTTACTGGAAAGCTATATAATGATATACCAAGAGACGATTGAATTGCAGGCCGTTGAAGGGGTAGTTTATACTCGGCGATATTTCGAAAAGAATCGAAATGCACCTTCAAAAATGTTTAGCCAAGTTCATTTTTGGTATTCGCGTACTGAAAGTCTATAGAATGATATACCAAAAGATGACTCATTTGCACATCCATTAATTTGCTGTGTCCTTCAATACGTGAATTCAAATGTTTCAATGAATCAAATATTGCAACCGTTTATTGAAATATAAATAAAGCTAAATTGACATATGATGAGATTCCCATTCAAATGACAGACCAACTTTTGTTAATACTCAGTTACTGCGATTCAGGAAAGAAGAAAGGTTCGCGACGATGTTGCAACTTCTGTTTGCATGTCTAGACCGACCGACGTGCGAACATTGGTGCGCTTTGCAGTTTAAATTATTTTCAGCAAAATTTGGAATGGGCAAAATTCTGAATTCCGTAGGAATTCATAAAAAACAAAAGTTGTGGATATCTTGCATCCTAAATATAATTAAGGAAAAATATCTAGGTAGAATTTCCTGAAGTGATACACACTTATAATTATGACTGCTCCAAGGGTTTTTGCTTGAGTTTTTTCTCTACTGATTATTTATATTTATATATACATATATATATATATATATATATATATATATATATATGTATATATATATATATTGTTATGTTAGAAAATATTGTAAAATATTTAAACTCATAATTATTATTATTATTGGGTAATTTAGTTATCTTCGATAATGCTATGTTGTTTTGCAATTTTCTTTACCTTTCTACTACTTATACTATGCTCCAGTCGGTGCATATGTATCAAGAGGGCGGTCCTGAAGTATTTCTGTTACCAAAAGTATATGACCAACGAAATATCTAATGAAAATCCACTATCAAATCATATCAAAATTGAACTTAATAGAAAACATTGAATTTAAAGTAGGATCAACTGATATATAAGTTTTTATCATCATGTATGACAATTCACATCAACAGGAAACCCACCAATGGGATATCGAGAGAGTTTATTTATGTGGGAAAAGTGATGATACATAAAAGATGTGTTAGCAGAAACTGTTAAAATATAATTTTATACGAATTTATAAATAGTATGTGAGATTTAGAATTGGATTTCATTCATAAAATAATTAGTGGTAATTAGAATAACTAATATCTAGGTAGAAAATGACACTAAATTAAAAAATCTGTGAGAAAAGAAAAGAGATGTGTGTTGCCATGAGTGAAAATAACAAGTTTGGTGGAGATTGTAGAAAGTTACGAAAAAAGAAGCCACGTACGAAAACTTGAGAGAGATATTAATAGACAATTCGAGAAAAAACCAGATAAAACAATTCTCGAACGAGAGAAATTCGTAAAAAGAACAACTGAGAGAAATGAGTTATCAAAAATTTCCACTTACCTGGTATAGAAGAGAAATCCATGAAAGTACGCACGTAAGCTGTTATTACAATCCCAAAAGTACGTCCACGGGCTGGAAACATCACAGGAAAAGGAGCAAGAAGGCATTTCAATCACCGAACTCACCAAAGGGCAAATTTTCGTATATTTATCCAATAACTTTGAGTGTCTGATCCACTGTTCACATTGTTTTGGCTGAACATTCATCAAAATTCCATGCTAAAGGACTGACCATAATTTTAAATATTCTTGCCATCAATAATCATCACTTATATTCATATTGCACCATCTCTTTTCATTGTTTCTTTCCAGTATGAGGTATTTATCGCAGAGTAGGGCAGTTTTGGGGGTTTTTATCTGAATGAAAACAACGTTTCGATTATTCTCTGCATTCTGTGTTTTATATAACCACACTTTTCCCCCCACTGAACAGCATTTCTTGTTGAATCGTTAGTGCCAAGTCGGCAATACAGATCACAGAACCAACTTCTGAGAAGGTGCTGACTCATGTTCATAGTCGTACCTGACTAAGATGGTATAAGGTAAAAAGAGGTTTAAAAAGAGAATGGTAGGATAACATAGCAGGAGTTTTCATTTGTTATGATAGGGATTCAGAAACTAAAATCTGTGAAATAAATTCACAAAAATATATATGAATTAAAATCAAAAACAACCCATCTAAATGCTTAATACCGCTATTGGTCGATAGTTAACGATATTTGTGGGATTACTTTTTTTGAAGATTGGTAGAACTGCTGCCATTTTTAAATTATCTGTAAATGTGCCCGAAAACACTGACAGGTTTATAATCTCCGCTAGATATCGTGAAATCAAACCTGAGTAACTTCTAATTAGGCTAATGACGATTCCGTCCTGTCGATTGTTCGTTAGGCAGACTAATTTATTTTCTAGAGCCGTGGACAGATATTGTCCAAAATCATTTGTAATGAAATTCAGGTCCGGGTTTAATTGGCCTTCGTGAGTAATTTCAAGTTTATAATCTAATTTGTGTTTTGTTGTCACTTTTCCGGTGATTGTCCAAATTTCTGTTGATTTGAATTCTATATTTTGTTTTCAAATTTTTTTTTTATCTTTATCTAGTTGTTTTTATTTTCATATCTCCATATATATTCATAATATCATCGTTACCGCTTATTTTACGTTTCCAGTCTCAATTGTTGTATGTTTTCGAGTATAACTGGTAAAGGAATTTTGAGCGAGGAATTCTTTCTATTATATTTCTCTGTTTTTTTGAGGAAGTAGATATGAGGGCACCAGGTGAAGTTTGTTGAGAATGTACCAGAACTGTTTGTTATTTACGTCAGATACATTGAGTGAATAATCGTCATTTAATGTTTTTTCCAGGTGCTGTAACAATTCCTTCACCGAATTCTCATCGAAATTTCGAAAAATGAGAATTGAATGTTCAGATTCATCTACTGAAAGGTTGTTCACTGAGAGATCTATAATCCGGGCATGGTAATCCGATATACTTGGGTCAAAGTTAAGTACCTGTGTAACATTTCGGAAATTAGTGGCAACAACGTCGATGCAAATGATTTCGCTAATATTTGGGAAATGGTATCGAAAAAAATGTTAACTTCACTGTTGCATGGTCTATATATATATATATATATATTTCTTTAACACTTATTTTTTTTCCGATGGAATTTGCTGAGCATTCGATGATATTTTCAACAGAAAAATTTATGATGAATTGTAATTTTTTTTTTGTTGACTAGTTAGTCGTTTCTGGTAAAGATGATAGGGCCTCGATGATATTTTCCCTGAAAGCTGCTCATAGCAGTATGATTGTTTGTGAAAATACTTCCAATTTGTTCAGGTTTGGTTGGTTACCCAGTGCTCACAGAAACAGAGATGGGTTGGAAGATATTGGGTTAGTAGAGGTTCGATGATATTATTCACTTAGTTAGATAAACACTGAACATTCAAACTCAACATTCGTATTTTTACAGGTTATCGTTTTCAAACATCGTCGCAAATATCACTGTTTCGAGTTTGCACTCAGTCTGATGAGTCCTAGGGAGTTATTTTTGAAACCTTCTGTAGGCAAATACTGCACCCTCAGAGAAACGCCATTTGCTTTCAACAAACGTGAATCAATAGTAGCTGAGTTCCGAAAATTCTAAGTTGAAAAATCCTTGATTATGTTGATAGACGCTGCAACTTCTGATTGGAATTTCTGAATCGATACTGCTATAACAATGGGTAGCTGAAAAATCTGTGAATAACAGTTTTGTTTCATATATATATATATAGCATCAGATTATTGATAGTGACACCTATAATCTGTGCGGTGAAGCTTCAACCTAATATCGTGGAATTTTAATAGCACGAAATTTCGTGCATATTAACAGGTCACCAACAAATGTGTCAGATAGGCCTACCCACGATACCAATAGTCGTACTCCTCATGCGTTTAACGCAAACAAATATCGAGAATGAGAGAAATCTGTTTTGATTCCAAACGAACCCACCATCCGTCTACAGCCTGTTTCATGGTTTCCCAATCATCAGGACGGCCTGTGGTCTCTTTCAAATTCGTATCAGATTTCTCGAGAAATCAGTCGCAAATGATTCCATATTCGATTTCATGAATATTCTGTTAATATTTTCAAACAACAATGTTTTGTCTGCTTGTTATGAGTTTCTACATCTGATTTCATGAACGTTCTGTTAATATTTTCAAACGAATCAATATTTCGTCTGCTTGTTATGAGTTTCCTACAATTTTAGTTTTATGTTCAGCAATGAAGGTCGAAACAAATTTGTTGTACAATTCCCTATATACCACGTTTTGTGATATAGTGTGAAAACGCCTTAAATGATTTGCTTCTATAAATCCATTGATACCAGACTGTCCCTGTTCACTGTCGTCATAGTCGGCGTGAGTAGGAGTATAAAACACAAATTGAAATTCACACATGAATCACCAATGAGGCATCAAACAACTGCATACGCTTTGAGAAAATATTTTTGTGTGCAGAATCGTCAACAATTTACATTGAATTAATCGTTGTTCTGTTGCGGACATTCCTCGCGACGTGGTCTGTGATCAGTCAGTGTAAAATAATCGCTACTCCAATGATTAAATTTCAGCATAATTGTTACATGTTTCAGCAAAGGGACAAAGGGAGAACGACTATCAAAGTCAATGCTTGGGATCTTGTGCAATGTTATGCCATACAATATCTTGTGATCTGTGCTCTGTTTGAGTAACCAGTGGTGTACCTCCTCCACGATCCTCAATAATTATTATTGGTGGAGAAATATGAGAAAAAGAATCGAATACGACACCGATGAATTGCTCGATGAAATAATACTTTTATTGATTTGGATACATGCTGATCTGTTTTACCAACTGATATTAACTGATATATATATATATATATATATATAAATTTTTTTTAAAAAAATTTTAAAAACAATTTTATTTTATTATATATATATATATATATATATATATATATATATATATATATATATATATATATATTTATATATTTTTTAATTAATTTATATATATATATATATATATATATATATATATATATATATACTTTATATATATATATATATATTCACAGACGCTATTTCCCTTTTTCGCAACTTCTGATAAGACTTAAAAACTGGTATGCATTTTGCTGCGATAGCGGGAACCAGATAGATAACAATAAAACCACATTTCTTCACAGCCAAGTGCAACCAATATACATACATATAAATTGGATAACATAAAGAGAAACATAGCAAATATACAAATTCCACGCGAACGAAATCGCGGGTACTAGCTATATTCTATAAGATTCTCTTGAACAGTTCGCAATGATACAATTATTTTACAAACTTTTTAGGTTTTTCCGAAAATCGATTTGAAAATGCAAATCCATTGAAAATAAATGTGGTTCCCATTTTTAAAGAAAAATAAGAATGTTATTCGAAAAGGAATTATGAAATAATTTTCGTATTGCCATGGAAGTCAACTTAAATCTTTTTCAGTTGTGAAATCGCGGTATTACTTTGGATTTAAAATAGAAAAAATCTTCTTTATGAATTGTGGAACTTTTCTTATGTATGACATCAGGTTGGGTTGAGTCCTTGAAGGGAAATCCTCTCGAGAACAAATTCCTTTGCAAATGAAATAAGGAAGTAATAAGCCAAAAATGTTCGTCAAATAAGTAAAACTTTCATCAACTGTGTGCATTGCATGAAAAATATGAGGGTATCAGTTTCAGAATCGTTCATTTGTATATCACTGTATACTTTATCGCACCTTCGAATAAAATTATTGATTGAATTACATAAAAATTTTCAGTACCGAGGGAAAAGCAGAAAAATTGTTTTTCACCATATGCCTGGTTCGATCCACGGAGTCTTCCATAATATAAACCGTATTACCTATGGAAAAAATAATTTTCATCGAATTATGGAATTTTATGAAACAACATTATGGCTGAGAGAAAAAAATGTTTATCTATTCGAAGAAATCGTGTGACTAACTCAGCTACATAAAAATAATCCGGGACCGAGATGTAAAATGGATAATATATATATATATTTATATATCTATACATATAAAATTACATGTTGACTGATTCATGAACGCTCAGACAAAACCGAACGTTTGTGTGGAATTATCGTTAGTTTTCAAGTGAGAGTCATTGAGAAATTGATATTTGGACTCTTTGTTGCAAATGAAGGAATACTTACATATTTCAGTGTTTTCGGAAATTCCCCTAAAGGGGTGGAACGGGGAAATAGAAGGTGACATTTTAAAAAACCCTTTAGGGGGAAAAGGGGTGAAATTTAGCAGTACCGTTAGTTATAAATTAGGGTCATATAAAATGTATTTGTGGTCGTTGGTACAAATAAAGAGAAATTTGTTTCAATATTATTCTAAATTCAACCCCCAAATGGGTGAAATGGGGGGAGAAAGCTTTTATGGGGGATCCGTTAGTTTTGAAGTTGGAGTCATGGAAAAAAGCGTATAGAATTATGACCTCGAAAAGCTGCGGGCAAAGCTGCAGGCATAGGCTATCATATATATATATATATATATAATATATATATATATATATAATCATATATATATATATATATAATTATATATAATATATATATATTATATATATATATATATATATATACAGCTTTAACCGACGTTGTCAGACCATTACAATTATCAGACCACCACAGACCCACTAGAAATATTCATGATTTCAACAAACATTTTGGTGTTCTACATTTATTACAATCCCCAAAAATAACTGGAACTGAGAGGGGTAAAAAAAGTGAAAAAAAATATAATTGTATAGTTTATGTCACGTTCACAAGCCCATTATATTTTACCGCGTTCTCAAGCCATTACATACAATTTCTGACATTTAATCCACGTTCCCAGACCCGGCAATGTTGCCGCTCTTCTCGCAATATATTATGATCAAATTGCGCAGATAATGTTTTATTTTCACAACACAAACACGCGAGGAAAATTAACTTGCCAAAAATTTTCATTCAATTTTGTTCACTTGACTTCTGTCTAATTCAGTCGCCAGAAAAATAATTTTTATTTTAGGATATTTAATGATTTTTACAAGCTTTTATTCAGTTTCATTAGTTAGTTAGTTCGTTCGTTTGTTAGTTTGGTTCAAATCTCTTAGGTGAATTTTGACCGACCTAGCAGATGTTCATAATTCCGGGGGCAATGCATTATGGAATTTTTGTAGAGAAAAAAACAAAATGGCGACTTCAAGATAGCGGACGAGATTTGTAATTATGGTCGTATTTGATTCAAAATTGGGATGTGGGGGTATTCGGGGTCGGAGATTATAAAATGTTTGTCAAAATTCATGAGTGACGGCTCCCATATGGCGGACGAGTTTTGTGTTTATGGTCCGATTCGATTCAAAATTGGTATGTGGGGGTCTCGGGGTCGGATATTATGAAATTTTTGTTGAAATTCATAAATTCAAGATGGCGGCCCCAAGATGAAGGACGAGTTTTGTGATTATTGGTATGTTGGTATGCAAGGATTTTTGGGGTCGGATATCATGAAGTTTTTGTCATAACTCATAAACTCAAGATAGCGGCCCCAAGATAGAGGACGAGTTTTCCTGATTAGGATCATATTTCAATCAAAATTGGTATGTGGGAGTTTTCAGGTTCGGAGATTATGAATTTTTTGTCGAAATCCATTAATTCAAAATGGCAACTTCAGAATGGTGAAAGAGATTCGTGATTATGGTCAGATTCTATTCAAAATTGATGTGTGGGAGTTTTTGTTGTCAGAGATCATGATTTCTTTCCGCTCAAAACTCACAGGGAAGAGACCTTGTAATAATGATGCTCTATTAGAAATGAACAGATCAAGGCGAACTAACTAAGAAGCAAAAAATTAAATATTCAATAAAAAACCTTTTTATAGCCAAGATTTCGTTCAAGCCGTGTGATAAAACGTATAAAATAAGTTTAAGTCATCGCTGACAATAATACGATTACTTTTTGTTGAATTATTTGGTTTCAAAAAGCTTGTCGCGTGAATTGTAATGAAATTAATACTTCAACGAATTGTTACTTACCAAACAATGGAATTGAAATTAATTGGTACCTACTTTTATGAATATTTGTAGGAATTATATACTTTGAGAAGTTCTTACTTACCAACCAATCACTGCCCAATCGAATTATTTGGTACCTATTTTCCTGACAAGCTTTTTAAAACTAAATAATTCAAAAAAAAAAAACAAATCATTGTCAGTGATGACTCAAACTTATTTTATACGTTTTAGTACACGGCCTAAATAAAAGCTTGTCTTCAAAAAGGTTTTTCATCAGTTATTATTAACTTATTTCCTCTGTATGTCAGTTTAATTGTGAATGGCATTCGATAGTACATCATCCAACTCTGGTAACGAAACATGGAAATATTGGTGTATATGGCAATGTATTGAGGCTCCTCAACTCTTATATTTCTAACAGATACCAAATATTGCCTTGAATAACTCTCAATCGCATGAAACAGTAATTACCTCAGGTGTACTACATGGATCACACCTAGGTCCCTTACTACTCAGTAGTTTTCTAAGTATCATTGAAAAATGTTTAATTGCATCTAAAATATTATCATACGTGGATGATTGAAAAATTCACAAAGGAATCAAAGACAACGTGGACTACTCAGACCTTCAGAATGATCTAAATCGTTTTTCAAAATACTTCACAACCAATAGGCTCGTTCTCAATATACAGAAATGTTCCCGAATTATCTTATCGAAGTGTTCACAACTCCTTTGACAACAAATCTTCATATAAATAACAGATACTATAATGCGAAGATCAAGGAAAGGACCTATGGGTCATCCTGGATAAAAAAAAAACCGTTAGGAAGCCATGTTGAGGTTATCGTTAGGTAGGCATTGAAAGCTGTCGGATTCAGCCTGAGAAATACCAAATAATTTCAAAGTCATCTCTATGTTATAACAATTTTTAACTCTATGGTAATACCTATATTGGAATTCAATTGAATTATACCCTATGTATGACAAATACATCTTACGTATCGACTATGTCCAGAAAAAAATTGTCAAAAATCTAAACTACATTTTTGCCATCGGCATTTCGAATGTTATGATGAGAACCTCAGATTTAATAAACTTGTACGATTATTTATCCGGAGGAAATTTTCCAAAATACTTTTTTTTTACGCTAACCGATGTCTGAGTATTCAATTAATTGAAGTCCCTACATAACAAGCGATAGACTAATTTTCCACATGAAAACTTCTAATAGCAATTACTACAATAACTCTCTTTTGATGAGATCGATGAATTCTTTCAATTTCGTATGTAATACCCACTTGGACATTTTTACTATCCTACCAATATATTCCAAAAGCATCTTAAAACTGTTCTGCGTTCAATTTATAATTTTCTATTAGAATAGATCACGAAATTGTTATGGATATGTATTATGGTAAAACACTTTCTTTCTTTTTTACTCCTTTTTTTACGTATGAGTTTTAGTTACAGAATTTTTCTGTTTTAGTTTATGGGATTCATTTTTAACCGACGAAAAACAAGGAGGAGGTACTCTAGTCGACGCGTATATATTTTTTTATGTATGACCACTCATAACTTTTTGCACAATGGTCCGATTTCGATGATTTTTATTTTGATGGACATGGTATGATTCGAAGTTGGTACCAGGTGGATTTGAAAAACCAATCCACTTCTTAGGGTAGGAAAATTAAAAATGATTGTTGGTTCACCCACTGAATTTTCACTTCCTAACCGATTCTACCACGCATAACTTTGTACTGGGATATCCGATTCAGATGATTCTTTTATAGTAAAGGGTATGCTTGTTAGTTGATCCCATATCAATTCAAAATCACACTTCTAAGGGTAGAAAAATAGGGGATGATTCATTGAGTCTACACCTGTGAACCGATTCTGTTGAAACTTAGCACATATTATGTTGTTCTGATGACACTACAACAAAATAGAGTACCGGAATTGATCTGATGGTGGAGATGAAAGACCTTTCAGGGATCTCTTCAACGGTTCACAGCAGCTACCTCGTGTTTGGGGTAATATGTACATATATAATTACATGTCCTGACTAACTGACTCACTGATTAACTGTTATACGATCAACGCCTAGATCAAACCACTGGACATAAGTGCTGAAATTTTGACAGAATTTTTTTTTCATATTTCATCCCTAGAGGGGTGAAATGGTGGGTGAGAAGGGGGGTGAAAGTGAAAGTAAAGTTGGTTTTGAAATTAGAGTCATGGAAATTAGTATTTGGGCCCTTCTTCAGAAATTAAGATAAATGTGTTTCAAAATTTTTGAAAATTCAACCCTAAAGTCTGTATAGCTAGTTTCAACCCTAAAGTCTGTATAGTAAGTCTGTATAGTTAGTCTGTATAGTTAGTGAGGATCATGAAATTTGTTATCTGGGTGTGAAAAGGAAGGTTAAATTGGTATTGGAAGTTTGTATGCGAATTCCGTTAATTTTCTAGTTGGGGTCATGAAAAATTATATTTGAAGTCTTAGTGACGAATAGAAGAAATATATATTTCAGTGTTTTTAGAAATTCAACCCCTGAAAGGGTGGAATGGAAGGTGAAAATTTGCATAATGGTTCTGTTAGTTTTCGAATTAGGGTCATAAAAATTGGTATTTGAGGACTTTGTAAGGGATAAATAAATACATGTGTCACTGTTTTTATAAATGCATTTTCTGCAAGGGAGAAGTCAAGATGAAATTAGAGACAGTCAAGAAGAAATAGACACAAGGGGAGAAACAGGCAAAAAAATAAATGAATCTGAAAATACCAGAAAAAAAGTATGTGGACGGGTAAAATGGGAGCTCCGTCAGGAAAAAAAATGGTTTAGAGAAATTCAAAAAACATATAGGGAAGATGATCGCTCAAAAACAAATGAATGCCTCGAATTCATCAATCATAATCCTAATGATTTTCAGGAGAAAAATTAGATCAAGATTAAAACCCTAATATTCAATACCTACCGTAACAAATGAATTTGGAAATGTAGGTTATAGTTTTCTTTACTAATTCAAGGGACTTTTTTACTTTCAACAATTTTATACGAGTACAAATATTTGGTTTTTAATGAAAACATGTTTTAATAATTTGTGATTTACTTGTGTAGTACCCTTACGAATATTTTAGATTTTAAGAGTGATGTTAGTGGAAACTTTTCCAAAACAATTCGGGAAATTTTCCTCGGATTATTTTTCCGATTTTTTTTTTTTCGATTATTGAATTTACCGCTATTTTTGATCTCATGCGTCATTCAACATGAAACATGATTCAACTCTCCTTCGATTCCATATGCATGACGAATGTAAATGAGAAAATAACCACCATCATCCAAATCATCATGAAAATGAAACAAAATATACGAGCTTTCATTCAAATGCATAAAAAAATTAGAATTTCCTTTATTCAAAACCTAACCGCACAATATTCTCAAATTGAAATCTAAAGAATCAGCCTCGCAGTACAAGCTTTTGAATCTGTTATTCACAGAATAACATATGTGACACTTTTGAAAAGAAATATTTGCATGGTAGTTCAACATATTTTTTTTTCTATTCATTTTTATTCGATTCTTTGCAGTCATTAATAAAATCCGTCATCGTGAATTCTTAAGCTTTTAAAAAAAAATCATCTTTGTTTTCAACAACCCCTAGATGCCAATTTTGAAAAGAAATGGACCATGAATCACACATTTTGGGCCATATATCACACCACCATTTTGGAGGCGCCATCTTGATAATTTTGCATACAAATTGTCATAATACATGGTCACTCAAATGGAGAGCACCTGGGAATTCAGAAATGGGAAAAATTCCAATTGCAACATTTGAACCTGATAGACAGCAAATACAGAGTGCAACTATATATTCTGGTTGGATTCGTGTCTTTCCTTCATGTAATAATAATAATAATAAGACTTTCAGCCCAATGAAATTTGTTCCATTATCAAGTGATTAGAAAAAATTTATTCGAATGCACCAAAAAGGAAAAATAAGTTTTTCAAATGTGTGACGTGGGTTAATCTGTGTGTAACAGATTGAAAAGCTTGTCGCGCAGGAATACCAATTTTTATTATCTATTTGAAAACATTGCGCAGCGAGCTTTTCATATGTTATTTTTCCTTTCAGTGCATTAGAATAAAAGCTTGTCATTGAAAAATATTTTCAATAATATTTATTCAATTCTTTTTAGTCATTAAATCCGTCATCTTGAATTATAGAATTTTAACGAAAAATCATATTATTCGACCTTAACAATTTCTAGATACCATTTATAGATAAAATCGTCCATAAATCACAGCACTCCTTCGCCATCTTGAATTGATAAATTTGGACAAAAAATCCATAATCTCCGACCTCAAGAATCCCCACACACCAATTTTGAATAGAATCAGAACATGATAGAAAAACTCGTCCGCCATCTTGAATTTATGAATTTTGACAAAGAAATTATAATCCCCGACCACAAAAACCCTCACACCAATTTTGAATGAAATCGGACCTCAACAACAAAACTCGTTCGCAATTTTTTTTTAATTCTTGACCCCAAAAACCCTTATACCAATTTTGAATAGAATTGGACCATAATCACAAGACTCTTCCGTCACCTCCGATACCAAGGAACCCCACATACCAATTATCAAAAGAATCGGACCATAATCACAAAACTCGTACGCCATCTTGGAGCCGTCATATTGAATTTATGAACTTTGTCAAAATAATCATGATCTCCGATCCCAAAAACTCCCACATTTCAATTTTTATTAGAATCAGACCATCATCACATAATTTGCCCAACATTTTGGAGCCGCCATTCTGTTTTTCCGCTAACAAAAATTTAATAATGCATTGTCACCGGAATTATGAAAATCTGACAAATATCTATATATATATATATATATATATATATATATATATATATATATATATATATATATATATATATATATATATTTACAGATTTAACCGACGTTGTCAGACCATTACAATTATCAGACCACCACAGACCCACTAGAAATATTCATGATTTCAACAAACATTTTGGTGTTCTACATTTATTACAATCCCCAAAAATAACTGGAACTGAGAGGGGTAAAAAAAGTGAAAAAAAATATAATTGTATAGTTTATGTCACGTTCACAAGCCCATTATATTTTACCGCGTTCTCAAGCCATTACATACAATTTCTGACATTTAATCCACGTTCACAGACCCGGCAATGTTGCCGCTCTTCTCGCAATATATTATGATCAAATGCGCAGATAATGTTTTATTTTCACAACACAAACACGCGAGGAAAATAAACTTGCCAAAAATTTTCATTCAATTTTGTTCACTTGACTTCTGTCTAATTCAGTCGCCAGAAAAATAATTTTTATTTTAGGATATTTAATGATTTTTACAAGCTTTTATTCAGTTTCATTAGTTAGTTAGTTCGTTCGTTTGTTAGTTTGGTTCAAATCTCTTAGGTGAATTTTGACCGACCTAGCAGATGTTCATAATTCCGGGGGCAATGCATTATGGAATTTTTGTCAGAGAAAAAAACAAAATGGCGACTTCAAGATAGCGGACGAGATTTGTAATTATGGTCGTATTTGATTCAAAATTGGGATGTGGGGGTATTCGGGGTCGGAGATTATAAAATGTTTGTCAAAATTCATGAGATGACGGCTCCCATATGGCGGACGAGTTTTGTGTTTATGGTCCGATTCGATTCAAAATTGACGAGATTTGTAATTATGGTCATATTTCAATCAAAATTGGTATGTGGGAGTTTTCAGGTTCGGAGATTATGAATTTTTTGTCGAAATCCATTAATTCAAAATGGCAACTTCAGAATGGTGAAAGAGATTCGTGATTATGGTCAGATTCTATTCAAAATTGATGTGTGGGAGTTTTTGTTGTCAGAGATTTCTTGATATCTTTCCGCTTAAAACTCACAGGAAGAGACCTTGTAATAATGATGCTCTATTAGAAATGAACAGATCAAGGCGAACTAACTAAGAAGCAAAAAATTAAATATTCAATAAAAAACCTTTTTATAGCCAAGATTTCGTTCAAGCCGTGTGATAAAACGTATAAAATAAGTTTAAGTCATCGCTGACAATAATACGATTACTTTTTGTTGAATTATTTGGTTTCAAAAAGCTTGTCGCGTGAATTGTAATGAAATTAATACTTCAACGAATTGTTACTTACCAAACAATGGAATTGAAATTAATTGGTACCTACTTTTATGAATATTTGTAGGAATTATATACTTTGAGAAGTTCTTACTTACCAACCAATCACTCCCAATCAATTATTTGGTACCTATTTTCCTGACAACTTTTAAAATAAAAAAAAAAAAATCAAAATCATTTTATAGTTTTAGTAACGGCCTAAATAAAAGCTTGTCTTCAAAAAGGTTTTTCATCAGTTATTATTAACTTATTTCCTCTGTATGTCAGTTTAATTGTGAATGGCATTCGATAGTACATCATCCAACTCTGGTAACGAAACATGGAAATATTGGTGTATATGGCAATGTATTGAGGCTCCTCAACTCTTATATTTCTAACAGATACCAAATATTGCCTTGAATAACTCTCAATCGCATGAAACAGTAATTACCTCAGGTGTACTACATGGATCACACCTAGGTCCCTTACTACTCAGTAGTTTTCTAAGTATCATTGAAAAATGTTTAATTGCATCTAAAATATTATCATACGTGGATGATTGAAAAATTCACAAAGGAATCAAAGACAACGTGGACTACTCAGACCTTCAGAATGATCTAAATCGTTTTTCAAAATACTTCACAACCAATAGGCTCGTTCTCAATATACAGAAATGTTCCCGAATTATCTTATCGAAGTGTTCACAACTCCTTTGACAACAAATCTTCATATAAATAACAGATACTATAATGCGAAGATCAAGGAAAGGACCTATGGGTCATCCTGGATAAAAAAAAAACCGTTAGGAAGCCATGTTGAGGTTATCGTTAGGTATACATTGAAAGCTGTCGGATTCAGCCTGAGAAATACCAAATAATTTCAAAGTCATCTCTATGTTATAACAATTTTTAACTCTATGGTAATACCTATATTGGAATTCAATTGAATTATACCCTATGTATGACAAATACATCTTACGTATCGACTATGTCCAGAAAAAAATTGTCAAAAATCTAAACTACATTTTTGCCATCGGCATTTCGAATGTTATGATGAGAACCTCAGATTTAATAAACTTGTACGATTATTTATCCGGAGGAAATTTTCCAAAATACTTTTTTTTTACGCTAACCGATGTCTGAGTATTCAATTAATTGAAGTCCCTACATAACAAGCGATAGACTAATTTTCCACATGAAAACTTCTAATAGCAATTACTACAATAACTCTCTTTTGATGAGATCGATGAATTCTTTCAATTTCGTATGTAATACCCACTTGGACATTTTTACTATCCTACCAATATATTCCAAAAGCATCTTAAAACTGTTCTGCGTTCAATTTATAATTTTCTATTAGAATAGATCACGAAATTCTTATGGATATGTATTATGGTAAAACACTTTCTTTCTTTTTTACTCCTTTTTTTACGTATGAGTTTTAGTTACAGAATTTTTCTGTTTTAGTTTATGGGATTCATTTTTAACCGACGAAAAACAAGGAGGAGGTACTCTAGTCGACGCGTATATATTTTTTTATGTATGACCCCTCATAACTTTTTGCACAATGGTCCGATTTCGATGATTTTTATTTTGATGGACATGGTATGATTCGAAGTTGGTACCAGGTGGATTTGAAAAACCAATCCACTTCTTAGGGTAGGAAAATTAAAAATGATTGTTGGTTCACCCACTGAATTTTCACTTCCTAACCGATTCTACCACGCATAACTTTGTACTGGGATATCCGATTCAGATGATTCTTTTATAGTAAAGGGTATGCTTGTTAGTTGATCCCATATCAATTCAATGTCACACTTCTAAGGGTAGAAAAATAGGGGATGATTTATTGAGTCTACACCTGTGAACCGATTCTGTTGAAACTTAGCACATATTATGTTGTTCTGATGACACTACAACAAAATAGAGTACCGGAATTGATCTGATGGTGGAGATGAAAGACCTTTCAGGGATCTCTTCAACGGTTCACAGCAGCTACCTCGTGTTTGGGGTAATATGTACATATATAATTACATGTCCTGACTAACTGACTCACTGATTAACTGTTATACGATCAACGCCTAGATCAAACCACTGGACATAAGTGCTGAAATTTTGACAGAATTTTTTTTTCATATTTCATCCCTAGAGGGGTGAAATGGTGGGTGAGAAGGGGGGTGAAAGTGAAAGTAAAGTTGGTTTTGAAATTAGAGTCATGGAAATTAGTATTTGGGCCCTTCTTCAGAAATTAAGATAAATGTGTTTCAAAATTTTTGAAAATTCAACCCTAAAGTCTGTATAGCTAGTTTCAACCCTAAAGTCTGTATAGTAAGTCTGTATAGTTAGTCTGTATAGTTAGTGAGGATCATGAAATTTGTTATCTGGGTGTGAAAAGGAAGGTTAAATTGGTATTGGAAGTTTGTATGCGAATTCCGTTAATTTTCTAGTTGGGGTCATGAAAAATTATATTTGAAGTCTTAGTGACGAATAGAAGAAATATATATTTCAGTGTTTTTAGAAATTCAACCCCTGAAAGGGTGGAATGGAAGGTGAAAATTTGCATAATGGTTCTGTTAGTTTTCGAATAGGGTCATAAAAATTGGTATTTGAGGACTTTGTAAGGGATAAATAAATACATGTGTCACTGTTTTTATAAATGCATTTTCTGCAAGGGAGAAGTCAAGATGAAATTAGAGACAGTCAAGAAGAAATAGACACAAGGGGAGAAACAGGCAAAAAAATAAATAAATCTGAAAATACCAGAAAAAAAGTATGTGGACGGGTAAAATGGGAGCTCCGTCAGGAAAAAAAATGGTTTAGAGAAATTCAAAAAACATATAGGGAAGATGATCGCTCAAAAACAAATGAATGCCTCGAATTCATCAATCATAATCCTAATGATTTTCAGGAGAAAAATTAGATCAAGATTAAAACCCTAATATTCAATACCTACCGTAACAAATGAATTTGGAAATGTAGGTTATAGTTTTCTTTACTAATTCAAGGGACTTTTTTACTTTCAACAATTTTATACGAGTACAAATATTTGGTTTTTAATGAAAACATGTTTTAATAATTTGTGATTTACTTGTGTAGTACCCTTACGAATATTTTAGATTTTAAGAGTGATGTTAGTGGAAACTTTTCCAAAACAATTCGGGAAATTTTCCTCGGATTATTTTTCCGATTTTTTTTTTTTCGATTATTGAATTTACCGCTATTTTTGATCTCATGCGTCATTCAACATGAAACATGATTCAACTCTCCTTCGATTCCATATGCATGACGAATGTAAATGAGAAAATAACCACCATCATCGAAATCATCATGAAAATGAAACAAAATATACGAGCTTTCATTCAAATGCATAAAAAAATTATAATTTCCTTTATTCAAAACCTAACCGCACAATATTCTCAAATTGAAATCTAAAGAATCAGCCTCGCAGTACAAGCTTTTGAATCTGTTATTCACAGAATAACATATGTGACACTTTTGAAAAGAAATATTTGCATGGTAGTTCAACATATTTTTTTTTCTATTCATTTTTATTCGATTCTTTGCAGTCATTAATAAAATCCGTCATCGTGAATTCTTAAGCTTTTAAAAAAAAATCATCTTTGTTTTCAACAACCCCTAGATGCCAATTTTGAAAAGAAATGGACCATGAATCACACATTTTTGGGCCATATATCACACCACCATTTTGGAGGCGCCATCTTGATAATTTTGCATACAAATTGTCATAATACATGGTCACTCAAATGGAGAGCACCTGGGAATTCAGAAATGGGAAAAATTCCAATTGCAACATTTGAACCTGATAGACAGCAAATACAGAGTGCAACTATATATTCTGGTTGGATTCGTGTCTTTCCTTCATGTAATAATAATAATAATAAGACTTTCAGCCCAATGAAATTTGTTCCATTATCAAGTGATTAGAAAAAATTTATTCGAATGCACCAAAAAGGAAAAAATAAGTTTTTCAAATGTGTGACGTGGGTTAATCTGTGTGTAACAGATTGAAAAGCTTGTCGCGCAGGAATACCAATTTTTTATTATCTATTTGAAAACATTGCGCAGCGAGCTTTTCATATGTTATTTTTCCTTTTCAGTGCATTAGAATAAAAGCTTGTCATTGAAAAATATTTTCAATAATATTTATTCAATTCTTTTTAGTCATTAAATCCGTCATCTTGAATTATAGAATTTTAACGAAAAATCATATTATTCGACCTTAACAATTTCTAGATACCATTTATAGATAAAATCGTCCATAAATCACAGCACTCCTTCGCCATCTTGAATTGATAAATTTGGACAAAAAATCCATAATCTCCGACCTCAAGAATCCCCACACACCAATTTTGAATAGAATCAGAACATGATAGAAAAACTCGTCCGCCATCTTGAATTTATGAATTTTGACAAAGAAATTATAATCCCCGACCACAAAAACCCTCACACCAATTTTGAATGAAATCGGACCTCAACAACAAAACTCGTTCGCAATTTTTTTTTAATTCTTGACCCCAAAAACCCTTATACCAATTTTGAATAGAATTGGACCATAATCACAAGACTCTTCCGTCACCTCCGATACCAAGGAACCCCACATACCAATTATCAAAAGAATCGGACCATAATCACAAAACTCGTACGCCATCTTGGAGCCGTCATATTGAATTTATGAACTTTGTCAAAATAATCATGATCTCCGATCTCAAAAACTCCCACATTTCAATTTTTATTAGAATCAGACCATCATCACATAATTTGCCCAACATTTTGGAGCCGCCATTCTGTTTTTCCGCTAACAAAAATTTAATAATGCATTGTCACCGGAATTATGAAAATCTGACAAATTTCAAGTTAATCAAACGACTAGAAGTGGGTAAAAATTCACTAACAAGTTTTGAACAAACAAAGTTAGTTAAATAAAAGCTTTTCAAAAGCTGAACTTTGAAAATATCCATTTTAAATAATTGTTTGTTGCTCAATGTTTATTTGTAGATAAATCTTCAGGAATATAGTGAACAGGGCTGTCAAAAAATTAGTCTTTCAAATATAATTTTCCGTGAAATAAAGGTATCCTCAAATAATCAAAAATTACAATATATCGACAATAGGGTTCAAACTTGCTGCTGAAACTTCGTCAACACATAAACGGCGCTGCTGCCAAATTTCGGGTTGGTATTCGTCGGTAAAATGCATGGCATTATATACCATATGCTTCCCCAGCGGAAGCGCCGCCTACACGCTCAGTGATGGAACTAAATCAGTATAAAAAACTTTATTTCACCGCTTTTTCAAACCCGGCCATTATTTCGTCCCGTGTGCGTCCCAACCCTCCTAGACAGTTTTACATAGCAAAACCTTGTCAAGCCCGAAGCCGGGTCTGAGTTCGTAGGATTTGGTCTGGGTTCGTGGGCAGTATGTACCGAAACGGGCCTGTATAAACGCAAATATATATATATATATATATATATATATATATATATATATATATATATATATATATATATATATATATATATATATATATATATATTGTAACGAACCTAGGCCGGACCTGTCGCCTCGCGCGTTGCCGTCGACAGCGATGAGGTCATCCCCGGAGATTTCGAGAACAGTCCAGTCGCTCTGCCGGAAGCAACGGTCGATATTGGAAACGATTGGAACATGCTGGCGCCAACTGCCGGAATTCGAAAGATCGGGAATTCTGTGTCGGAGATAAATAGACAGCCCTCAAGAGGGAGTGGACAGTCTGAACGAGCCCATACGATCGAGCTATACAGTGGCGTAATATAAATTAAGTTGTAGATTTAAGTGTGAAATAAATTATTAAAACCAAGTTAAGTTTATTTACGTTACAATTGGTGTCGGAAGTGAGATTTTGAAAATAAACAAGTGATCGTGGAGTGGATAGTCAGAAAAATAAATTGATAGACCTTTTTGTACGCCCAAAATAGACAGTGGCCCGGTTTTCGCGAAGTGGACAATTGTGCGTGGGAATATAAACTGATACACTATTCGCGTGAAACAGAAAATAGACAGTGGCCCGGTTTTCGCGAAGTGGACAATTGTGCGTGGGAATATAAACTGATACACTCTTCGCGTGAAACAGACAATAGACTGGTGGCCCGTGGAAAAGAATTCGCGAAGTGAATTTTTAACAAACTGATAAACTTTTTCGTGTGAAACAGACCGATACCTCGGCCACGTTGTCTCTGGGGAAGAAGTAGCAGTGGATGACCAGAACTTCAAAGCTGTCAAGGATTGGCCCATCCCAAAAGACATTCACCAACTTCGAAGTTTCCTTGGTTTGTGCACATACTATCGCCGATATATGCTGGAGTTCGCAAACATCGCTAAACCACTGACCAGGCTCACGGAAGGTCAAACAAAGTTCCAGTGGTCCGAAGAATGCCAAGACTCGTTCAGGAAGCTGAAAGGAGCTTTGATTAACGCACCTGTTCTGAGCTATCCCTTACCCAACGGGAAGTTCATTTTGGATACGGACGCCAGCAACGTGGGACTTGGAGCTGTCCTATCTCAGATCCAGGAGGGGCAGGAGAAGGTCATTGGTTATTTCAGCAAGACGCTCAGCAAACCAGAGCGCAATTACTGTGTCACCAGGCGAGAGCTATTAGCTGTTGTAGAGGGAGTGGAGCACTTCTACAAGTACGTGTATGGAAGAAGATTCCTGTTGAGAACTGACCATGCAGCTCTCAAATGGCTCTTACAGTTCAAAAATCCTGAGGGTCAAGTAGCACGTTGGATCGAGAGACTCCAAGAATTCGATTTCGAGATCGAACATCGAGCCGGAACTAGCCATAAGAATGCAGATGTCTTGTCACGAAGACCATGTCCAGATGATTGCTCACATTGCGGACGAGCAGAAGAGAAAGAAGCAACACTTTGTAGAACCGCGGCAATGGATGACAACTGGAACGACAGCAAGATCCAGAAAGACCAAGAGAAAGACCCCGACCTTGGCTTAGTCGTCAGCTGGAAGAAGGGCAATCGAAGACCATCATGGCAGGAAGTCGCAGGTTACTCGCCGGCTGTTAAGTCCTATTGGGCACAATGGAACTCTCTTATTCTGGACAATGGGATCCTGAAACGTGTGTTGGAGGCCGATATTGGTGGGGAAGACAGACGCCAAATAATTGCTCCCAGGAACAGAAGAGAGGAAATGCTGCGGGAAATCCATGATGGAGTCGCTGGAGGACATCTGGGAGTGACGAAGACCCTGCAGAAAGTGAGGCAACGGTTTTACTGGACCAATTGTCAAGCTGACGTCCAGGACTGGTGCAGAAAGTGCGCTGTATGCGCTGCTAGCAATGGACCTCGAATACGCCCCAAGGCCCCGATGCGTCAGTACAACGTAGGCAGCCCGTTCGAGAGAATCGCCATTGACATCGCCGGCCCGTTACCCGTATCCGACCACGGGAATAAATACATCCTTGTGGCAATGGACTACTTCAGTAAGTGGGCGGAAGCCTATGCCCTGCCCAACCAGGAAGCCATCACCGTCGCCGACGTCTTGGTGAAAGAGTGGATATGTCGATTCGGTATTCCAATGGAGCTGCACTCGGATCAAGGCAGAAATTTCGAATCCAACCTGTTCCAAGAAATATGTCTCTTGCTGAACATCCGCAAGACGAGAACCACGGCCCTACATCCGCAGTCCGATGGAATGGTGGAACGGATGAACAGGACGATCAACCGCCACTTGTCCAAGGTTGTCTCTGACCATCAAAGAGACTGGGACCAGTATCTTCATTTGTTCCTGATGGCCTATCGATCCGCAGTACACGAATCAACCGGTCAAACTCCTGCTAGTATTATAATGGGCCGAGAACTGCGACTGCCTTGTGACCTGAAGTTTGGGATACCGCCAGGACAAGACACTGCAGGAGAGGACTACGTCAGCAAACTTCGGCAGAGAATGGACGACATCCACGAACGAGTCCGGTTGAACATCCAGAGTGCCAGCGATAAAATGAAGAAGACCTATGACATCAAGGCCGACGCTGGAGGGTTTAAGGTTGATGACCTGGTTTGGCTGTACAACCCCAAACGTCGTCGTGGACTATCACCAAAGTTGCGGAACTCGTGGGAAGGCCCGTATAAAATCGTGAAAAGGATAAACGACCTTGTGTACCGAATCCATAAGCCACCCCGAGGGAAACCAAGGGTCGTCCATTTCAACAGGTTGGCCCCTTACGCTGGAAACCATGACCAAGTTCGCACCCTCAAGCCACCGGAGGATGATATGACGTTCGAGAAGTTTATGTCCTTGTATTCAAACGGGCAGAAAGTTCTACATGGGGTTACTAGAGAGGAGTCACGAGACCTTTTCGAGGTGCCTGCTGACTACGCACTAGCGCACTGTGTGGCAGAAGATCTTCGAATGTCCAGGGGCATCGCCGTAGTGTTTTCCAAGAAATTTGGTCAACTCCAAACACTGCGGGAGCAGAATCCAGAAGTTGATGGGGTGCTACAGTTGAAGAAAGGCCAGAGAAACATCTACTACCTAGTTACCAAGAGGCATTCCCAAGATAAACCGTCCTATGAAGATGTCTGGAAGAGTCTCACCAAACTAAGAGATACTATGGTGGACCAGAATCTGGTGGATCTAGCAATTCCAAAATTGTCCTGTGGTATTGATGGGTTGGACTGGAGAGTCATAAGAAGTATGCTGGAGGCGATATTCAGATCCAGCGGCGTCAAGATTTTGGTTTGCTGTAACCCTCTTCCACGACCGATCATGAAGACCGTGGAGTGTTACTTCCATCGAACTTCACGGTGCAGATATGGGGAGTCATGCAGATATCGTCACACTCCAAGGATGAAATTTCGGGACGGAATGTCTTTAAGAAGGGGGCAATGTAACGAACCTAGGCCGGACCTGTCGCCTCGCGCGTTGCCGTCGACAGCGATGAGGTCATCCCCAGAGATGTTCGAGAACAGTCCAGTCGCTCTGCCGCGGAGAGCAACGGTCGATATTGGAAACGATTGGAACATGCTGGTCGCCAACTGCCGGAATTCGAAAGATCGAGAATTCTGTGTCGGAGATAAATAGACAGCCCTCAAGAGGGAGTGGACAGTCTGAACGAGCCCATACGATCGAGCTATACAGTGGCGTAATATAAATTAAGTTGTAGATTTAAGTGTGAAATAAATTATTAAAACCAAGTTAAGTTTATTTACGTTACAATATATATATATATATATATATATATATATATATTTTTTTAAATTTTTTAAATTATAATTATCATTATTATTATCAGTTATTTTTATAAGTATCGTTATTGCTATGTTGTTTTACAATTTTATTTACCTTTTTCACTACTATAAAACCTTATACTATGCTCTAGTCGATACATGTCTGTGAAGAGAACATTCCTGAAGTAGCTCTGGTATCAAAATTATATATCCAACAATACATCTAACAAAAATCCAAGATTAAACTATATCAAAATTGAAATTCACAGCAAACATTGAATTAAAGCAAGATCAACGTATAGATAAGTTTCGAACATCCTGTGTGACAATTCACATGAATAGAAAACCCACCAATGGGAATCGAAAGAGTTTGTGTAGGAAAAGTATTGATATAGAATAAAATGTAAGGGCAGAAATTGAAAAAAATATATTTTATATGGATCTGTAAATAGTATGTAGTTTGAATTGAATATCATTCATAAAATCATTAACATCAATTAGATCAGCAAATAATTCGGTAGGAAGTGATACAAACTCGGAAATCTGTGAAAAATAAAAATTCGTGAGTGTTACTATGAAACGGGATAACAAGCTCTGAGAGGATTGAAAAAGGTTCAAGAAAGTGAAGCCACGTACTGAATTTGAAAAGAAGCTTCCACCCATAATATAAGAAAACCTGATATAAAATTGCCGAACGAGGACGATTCCTTGGAAGGCTGATCGGAGGAAGCACATAGTGATTAAAAATTCCACCTACCTGGTCCAGAAAATAAATCCTTGGAAGGAGTGCAGGTGAGCTTTCAGTGAGATCCCTGAAATACGTCCACAGGATTGAAAACGTCAACTGAAACGCAGCTACAAGGTATTCAATAACTGAACTCACCTAAGTGCAACTTTTCACATAAAACCAAGAACTTTAAGTGTTCTGAACCACTGGTTATTTTGTTTTGAGCTGAACAATCATAAAATTCCATACCCAAAAGACTGATAATACGTTCAAACTTTCTTCATCAAATTTTCATTATCACAAACATCGAACTGCACTATTTTCTTTGTCATTGTTTTTGCAAGTATGAGGTAGTTATCGCAGAGTAGGGTATATTCAAGTTTTCATCTGAATAAAGTCAACTACTTTGATTATTCTCTGCAAATCTGTGTTAATTTTTCAATTTCTAACTTTATTTTTCTCCACTGAACATCTTTTATCATCGAATCGATAGTGCCATAGCCGGCAACACCGATTACAGGAACCTGCTACTGAAGGAGTCATACATGTTCATAGGCGTACCTGACTGAGCTGGGAAAAGGTGAAAAGGTTTGAAACGGAAAAAGGTAACATTACATGGCCGGAGGTATTTTTATTTGTTATGATCAGGTTTCAGAAACATAATCTATGAAGTAAATGCTTAAAGTCATACAAATTATAAATCATATAAACAACCCATCATAACAACTGTCGCCCAACGTGGTGCGAAAATATTTGTGATCATAATAATGATAAATTAAATAAACAATTAACAAAATTTCTATCATTACAACTGGCGCCCAACGCGGTGCGAAAATATTTGTTAGCATAATAATAATGAATGAAGTGAACTAACAAATATCCTAACATAACAATTGTCGCCCAACGCGGGGCAAAATTAACAACAATTGTTATATATATATATATATATATATATATATATATATATATATATATATATATATATATATATATATTTATATATATTTATTTATATATAGTTGAAGAAGGGTAGTCTCGTGACTGGACTAGTTGAAAATAACTATGAATATGAAATAAACTTAGTAGAAAGGATATTCCTGCAACCTCAAGGAATATCCTTCCTACTAAGTTTATTTTAAATTCATAGTTATTATATATATATATATATATATATATATATATATATATATATATATATATATATATATATATATATATATATATATTATATATATATATATATATATATATATTTATATATATGAAAAACATCGTCCAGTGAGTTTCTGCGTGTACCCAGAGATGTCCTGATTGAATCAAGGAATCTCACTGTGAACCAACCCCAAATTATAGGGGGTTAGTAAAGTGGGTCAAATATCTACTAGAAAACAACCAGTTTTCTTGGCTTGTGCCTCTACGGACGTTGAATGACATCTTATGGATAATCGTGGCAAGCCTCCCTATTGAGAGATTACTTTACAAGTGCTTGCTGTGAAGCGTATGAATTCCAACCAATGCAATTCGGGTTGACCACTTGTATACCGGTTTCGAGGTTTTTGCTTCTCATCAGTACAGAGTAGGTCATACAGACAAAAACTGATGTTTGCACAAATTCATTGATCCAAATATATCAAGTTCACTGCTATATAGACGCTCCAATGCTGGAGGCAGAAATCTGTAACACATAGTCCAGTGAGTTTCTGCGTGTGCCCAGAGATGTCCTGAATAAATTGGGGAATCTCACTGTGAACCAACCCCAAATTATATTTCCCTAGCTTCCCTAGCGGATGCTTCGACGGACGTTGGATGATATCCTATGAATGATTGTGCAAAGCCTCTCTATTGAGAGGTTACTTTGCAAATTTTTGCTGTGAAGCAGATACATTCCAACCAATGCAATCAGGTTTGACCACCTGTACACCGGTTTCGGGGTTTTTGCCCCTCATCAGTACAGGGTAGGTCGTGCAACAACAACTGATGTCTGCAAGCCCAAATTGAGTGATCCAATTATATCTACTTCACTCCATGTCTGAGGCGAGAACTATAAGGCGGAGAAGTCTGAGCGCAGTGAGATTCCCTGATTTATTCAAGACATTTCTGGGCACACGCAGATTTTCACTGTGTTGCAGATTTCTGCACACAGCTTTAGATTGTCTTCATGAGTATGCCTGCGCTTGATCCGAGGTGGCGCTACCAGTCAAACTTCTCCGCCTGATAGTTCTCGCCTCAGGCATGGGTGGTCAACCCGAATTGCATTGGTTGGAATGTATCTGCTTCACAGCAAGCATTCCCAAAGTAACCTCTCAATAGGAAGGCTTTGCACGATTATTCATACGCTGTCATCCAACGTCCGTCGAGGCATTAGCCACGGGAGGATTTGTTTTCTTATGGATATTTGACCCACTTCACTAACCCCCTATGATTTGGGGTTGGTTCACAGTGGGATTCCTTGATTTGATATATATATATATATATATATATATACATATATATATATATATATATATATATATATATATATATATATATATATATATATATATATATACATATATATATATATATATATATATAGTTATTTATTGACATTTATTGCCCGGGACTCGGAGTGATGGCGAATTTGCTGATTCAGTTGAAGGAAAACCTGAAAAAACTCACAACACCATCAGAATTCAGATCAACTTTTTCTTAGAAAAGGACACAGCTCCCTAGGAGATGAGATAATCAATTTCGAAAAATACATAGAAGTCATCGAAGAGGTGCCAACAATTACAATAAGGGTGTTTGTAATATGCCGTATAGTGTCCATCGGAAATGCTGCCGCTACGATTAGATATGGCGTAGACATAATAAATAGTATTCATTTCATCCTGAGCAGAATATTGGTTCAAATCCAAATTTTGGATGGGAAAATTAGCCACATTGTCCAATTTACTGCCATCAGTCGAAGAAACACGTTTTAAATGTATAACTGAAATTAAATTCACTTTTCATTCCACAAGTTGAACAGTATGGGCTCGCATCGTCAGTCAAAGTCTCCTCTCCTCAACAGTTCATTACATTGTGTTCAATCCACTACATCGTTTGGCAAGTCTGGAAAGGGGATTGAAAGTTCCCGGAAAGTTCAAAATGTAATTACAGAAAGTACATCCCAATATAGACTTCAGCTGACCGGCAAATGTATCCACAATTTTGGAATCATGAGTAGACAGATATCTTGTCTAAGAAATGAAAGCTTTCTGATGATTATTCATGATAACGAAATCGTTTGGTAATGGATGATTATCTGCACTCGCCTTGTTTGAATTTTCAGGTGAACCTACCAGAAGCTATCTCAGAAACCCTTTTGAATCTACTGGAACGTTATGATCAAAGGAAGGAGCAAAATTTCTGAATAGACGGACGAAATGTGAAGTATCCACCATTTTCCGAGAAGAATCAGGACTCCAAATATTTTCCATCGGAGATATAAAAGATTTCACTAGATTTCCTTCCATTCTTGGTTTGGTAGTATTTAAATTCGCCATACAAAAACCATTCTTAAAAATTTCAACAAAACCTTGGTGTTTGAAAGACACTGGATCATGATATTCATAAAACAGGTATTTCCTATATTCTTCAATCCTCCAAATGTAAAAATTACGTCTCTTGTTGTTATGGCACGCTCACTTCTGTTCAACGAAAAATCCATTGGTAATTCAACGAAGGTGATAGAGAAACTGATATTGATTTTTTGGAAGGTACCGCGAGTTTATCTTTGATAACTGATATGTATCTTGTGGGAAAATTGGGACGATAAAATAATTCATCCAGTGGATGCGATGGAGGAATTGCTTTAAGCTAGACTTCGCAATCAGTTTAATTAAATTGTAATGTTTTCTTTTTTTCTATTGACAATAAAGACGTTTATTATTATTATTATTATTATTACAGAAGAGGCATTGCCCATTCGAATTATATCAATTCTTTGTATCAAAAATGATGTTGAACGTTTATCTTTTGTAGCGCGGCTCAATCTCCTTTCAATTTCCTGAATAAAATACCAGTGCCAAAGACACCAATAGTTTCGACATATTTCGGATGGAGAAGATAATTATATCCAAGATTTTGATATTTCTTTATTTTCAAGTTTTTGCTGGATATTGCTGCAGCACCTGTGGATATAGAAATATTTGCTAAATGAGACGCTGCAACTGTGTCAGCACAAGTAAAGTCTCACACCACAGGTTTGCAACATTTCCAAGGTATCAGCGTCATACCATCAGGCCGTTTACCATCATCTCGGCTAGTGCCAAGAGGTTCTAACACAGCTGGAATACCTGCCGATACCATAAAACGTTCAATGATATCATTGACTTGATAACGGTACTTGGACCAATTCTATTCATTATATATATATTAATACCATACTCACCATTAGAACCTCTAGATACATCATAAGCTTCGCGGGTGATACAGTTATATTGTCTACATCAAACAGCTGGGAAAACCTAAAATCTAAAATCCAATCAGAAATGAACAGTATCATCGACTGGTTCAATCACAAGTTGCTAACCATAAATTTTGACAAAACATTGTTCCTCCCTATAACAAGCTACAAAATCAAACTTCATCAGTATAACACTTTGGAGATAAATAATCACAATAAAACGATCACAATAAAACGTACTGAGAAAATAAAATATTGTACCGTAAATAAACTTAGCTTGGTTTTACTAATTTATTTCACACTTAAATTCACAACTAATTCATATTACCAACTACGCCACTGTATCACTCGACGTTATCGGCTGCTGAGACTGAGAATCCCTCTTGAGGATTGCCTATTTATCTCCGTTACAGAATTCTCGATGTTTCCAATTCTGGCGGTTGGCGAACAGCATGTTT